>QGOI01000330.1:0-37280 GCA_003313885.1 Boletus sp. MG55 | reverse complement strand
CTTACATTGCAAGGCGTAGTCGTCAAATGTCCGATCAACGGGCAGTGCCGGAAATGGATGTCGCTGTTCGGGAGGTGGTCGGATGGGGGGACTGATGGCATCTGTGAAGCATCAGGTCGTCAGCGAGAAGCAATTAGTTCGCTTCATACCTGCCTTATAGAGTTGCTGAAGGAGGTCAAAGCATGTTCTTCTTTGTCACTCTTGGGCACCCGATTGGCAAAATCCATCTTTACGCATATGCCTGCATCAAGATGGGCTTTGCAAAGACAGGTAGTCCAGTGCAAGGGACAACCACGCCACATCGAGAAGCCAGTCAGAGGCAGGGTCGAAGCATGCAGTCGAGATCCGGTGAAGAGAGACTGGTGAGATCTAGGGCTTGATCCTGAAAAGTTCAGCCATCCTATGGACCAACTATGGACGATTTCTTTCAGGACGCCTGCTTGGGTTCTGCAGCCAAAGGTAGACTTTGGCTGCGAAAAGTAATGGACTTGTTAACGAGCGGTCGGCGAATCGCATCCAAAGGGAAGTCTAAAAGTCGGGAGTGTGATGCCTGAAGAGCGCAGGGTCGTGATTCGTGATAAAGTAAGAAAAATCGCGTGTCGCGGTTCCTAATGAAATGATGAAACGAACCTGCATCCCGGCCGTCTTCAAAGATTATTCTGCGGAAAATGGTTCACGTTCAAGTTGGGTTGCCACTTGATGGTGGAGCATGCTTCTCCACTTCACGACTCCCATGGGATCGAGTTTCAATCATTCCAGTTTGCTACACCCCAACCTACTGATTATCGGTGGGTAGAAGTCGGTACAGGACGAGCAGCTCGTAGGCGGTGTAGATTCTAGAAGACGCGGAAGCCAGTGATCAGGTCCGAGTCAGTCATAGTACTGATTGGATTGAGGGCTGCCCCGCCTGAGCCAGCAGCCCTGCAACTTGAATGTGAGTCTGAGTAGGACTCCGGCCGCGTTCAACGTCGCGGCTCGCGGCTCTCTAAACTTCACCGGCAAATTCCAAACAAATGCGAACTCACAGTCGCCAGTGTTTGCGGGTCCTTTTCATCGATCTTCAAACTTGATATTGCGGCCAACTGGACCAACACTTTTTCACTCTACAATTTCAACGGAGGACCCTGAGCGATCGAGGTCTGACTCAACAGAATTTAGCGAAGCCCTTGAACAAGGGTGTTTTTACTAGTCATCTTCAATACGTCACGGATCTTGCAAATAGTCAAGAAGTTGGCACGACTTCGAAACGCGACACTTCCACTGGTCATCGATTTTCCGGCTGGAGCATCGAAATTGGTCACAGTGCTCCACCATGCAGACGCCCATTTTCATTAAACGGATTACTATTAAGAATCAGGGGATTCCCACCGCACAACGCAAGGGGGGAGGGAATGATGCTGAACACCAGGATCTCAATTTGTCACTTGGTCAGGTTGTTGGCGAAGTATTTCTGCTTTACGCATTGGAAAAGCATGCTCGGTGTAAGCTATGGCTTCTGGACACACAAATCCGCATCTGGGTCAGTCGACGAAGTGCGGTGAGCAGCCCTTTCAGAACACGCGGCGAAGTCGTGTATTGGGGCAACGGTCACTTATAAGTCTAGACCTGGGGTCAGCGAGCCTTCACAGACACTCCGATCTTACCACCTATGCCCCTTTGCCTGCTTTGCCCGACTGGCGGCCAGCCTTCGTTCGTCGAAATCGGCGAATTGACGAATGTAAGCTGGTTACTTACTCGTCGGGCGGCCATCATATCCTGATTTTTTGTCCGCTCTCTAGCATATTTCGGAGGTACATTCGAAAGTACCTCCTAACGCTGTGGGACATCCTCCTCGTCAACCTATTTCCGCCACCCAATGTTGTATCTGCAACAAGAAGTTCACCACTCCACTTGGTTTGTCCAGCCACCAAAAGGCTAAACAACACTATCTGCCTCGTTCGGTGTCCTCCCCCAAATTCGCAAGCCCAGAGGAGCTTGCTAACCAATCAGAGACCCGCGGAGGTTCTCCGTCTTCAACCGCCGTGGACGGCAATGCGACTACCAGCAAGCTGGACGTGGCCAAGCAGCGTGATATACATCGCTGCAGCCAGTGCCATGCAAATTTCGACTCTCTTGCCGAGCTGGAGGCGCATCGGCCTTCCCATGGGAAGATCTCATGCTCAAAGTGCAGTTACTTATTCTCTTCTCTCATGGAATGGAACAACCACTTCAAGCAAGCGCACCAGCACGATCAAATCAGCAGTCGTCAGGAGGAGCCCGCTTCCGGAGCCATCCTCGCTTCTCGTAGAAGCTCCAGTCCGGCTATCGTCCGCCCGGCGAGCTCTCAGTCTGTAAGCAACAAAAATATCTCTTCCAACGTGCGTGGAAAAGGTCTCGTTGTCTGCGATCTTTGCAAGAAAGAATTTAAAGGTCAGGCGGGCTTGCAAGCCCACACGGCTGCGAAACATCCTGCGGGGCCGGAGTGCGTTATTTGCCATATTATCTGCCCATCCACAGCCGCGCTCGAAGGACATGTCGAGAGCGTCCATTCGTGTGCCGTATGTCAAGACGGCATTTTGAGAGACGCCCAGACTTTGTCCGATCACATGATCGAGCACACCCATCCTATTTTATGCAAGAGGTGCGGGACGCGGTACCAGACAGAGGAGGAGCGCAAGCTTCACTTCGCTGCTGCAGATAATTACCATCCAGTCTGTGTCGCTTGCCGCCTCGGCTTTGAGGATGATAATGCATTACGCGCGGTAAGTCTCACAATTTGGAGTTAGGTAGCCTTTCGATGCTCACTTGGACATATTAGCATGTGAATCTAGTTCATCCCGTTTCTCCGAAGTCAAGTCCAAAGCCAAGCGTTAACCAAATTTCCGCGGAATCTGCCGTAGAAGCCCACGCAGCTGCGAAACGCCGCCGCGTATTTCCGTGCGATGTCTGCCACGAGGCTTGTCCGTCCCAGACGGAACTCGACGTCCATGTCGTTACAGTTCATTCGTGCCCCATTTGTCATGATGGTATCTATATGGACATGAGAGCACTGGAGGAGCACCTGGAGCAACATCGTTCCCCTTACGCGTGCCACTCTTGCGGCTTGGCCTATGCCGAGGAAGATCAGCTCCTTGAACATTACAAAGACTCTCTGAGCGATATCCACCCTCAGTGCGAGAAATGCAATCTTGGATTCGAGGACAACGACGCCTATACCACCGTAAGTGTTGTAGTTGATTAAGGTTACTGTGCAATCACTCATCAGGTTTCGCAGCACGTTGATGAAGCCCACCCACGTATCGCTTGTGACGTATGTGAGGGTGAAATTTTTGATCGCGAAGAACTCGCTTCTCACTACTTGAGTTCGCGGAAACATCCCAAGTGCGAGAAATGTGACATTGGATTCAGAGACGAATTTGATTACACTGACGTAAGTGATAAGACTTGTCTTTTTCACCCTCGACAGGCTTGACCTCGGACCGTGCAGCATGGCGCTTCTGCACATCCCGAGTGTCATTGTTATCTCTGCCAATGGCACTTTGATGCACCAGATATCTTGCAGAATCATATCAAGCATTTTTTCAACCATCCTAAATGCCAAGAATGCAATATCAGGTTTGCTGACGCGGATGCGTACCAATACGTGAGATATGGAACCTGACATAAATAACCCAGTAATAACCTCACTTCGTAGCATCTTTTTACCGTCCATCGTCCACGCTTTGGTGCTCAGGGACGTTCGGATGTTTCCGTCGTTGAGCCGGACCGCGAGGACACCCTCCATGACGAGTTTTCTAGTCCCGTATTGAGTGTTCGAGCCGTCGACCCTGTTTGGGGCTTCGAGGGTAGTGCTAGTCTCCCATATGCGTCATTCATCCCCTTACCTCCTAGTCTGAGTGGTTACTCTAGCCCTACATCCCAAAGGGTAACCGCTGAATCCGGTGGCTCATTGGGGTCGCACTCGCGCAGTTCTACCCTTTCTGTTGAGCAGCGTTCTCCTACCGATAGTCAACCGTGGAATGCGACCATGCAATCACTATCTGAAGACGCTGGCCAAGAACTCAAGGCATCTCCCGAATTTAATCACTCTCCCTTATCGACGCTTCCTGCGGTCGGCACACCTCTCATATCCAGCGCGCCGACAATCCAATCAGTCGACTCCGACAGCCCGTTCAGCCCACGGCCTGAACCACCCACATTGTTCCCACTGTCTCAAGCAATTAGCAGCACCTCAGTGACTGTGGCGGAAGACCATGACGCGGATAGCGAATCTAGCAGCTCTTTTGCGCGTTCTCCTCCACTGATCTCTCCTGTTGTTAAATTACCCGATCCGGGTGTTGTATCGCCATCATCTACATCGAGTTGGACGATGACAAGTGATGCAGATTCTCAAAGATCCTCGCCTCATTCCCGTTCTATATCTTCATCCAAGGGGATAAACGGCATGTTTTCAGTAGGTCATACTGCAACGTCCGATCATAGTGTCCCACAGTTGAGCTTGCTGGTTCCAAGCTCGACACAATTAACTGGTAGCGCAAGGTGGTGGTCAGATTTCTCCGCCTCGCATGCGAAATATTTTGTTGACGTTCTTTTTTAGTAACTCAGGATACCCCAGCTCTATCTCCCCCGAGTCGGCTGGCATTAGCGTCTCTGCGAGCATGACGCCTGAATATCTTCGCGAGGCACGGGCGTATCTATCCCTCACACATCAGGCGCAAGAACCATCGTCCCCTCCTATGTCTCGTAGTCCTGGAATCTCATCGCCCATTTTATCTTCAACAGGACTTGCTCTAGGTGAACGAGGACGCCGTCGTGAGGTGCGGTTTGACGATAACATCATGTCGGAGTCTGTATGGGACAGGCAGTCCACGTCGAGTGACTCATCCCTCGATCCACCAGTCGTACTCCCACGACCGGGAAATTTGAAGACGAATGGTATGTCTTGTTTCTGCGTTTCACACATAAATTACCCCTTCTGATCTATGACGCAGGTATCAGTAAATTACCACGTTTTTCGGCTCTCAGGCGGCCGACTCGAAAATGGACCAACGGGCAAGCAAATCATGTATCCCTTCGCGCATACAACCGACGGCCGAATGGGATGCCCTCTCCATCATACCACTGCAGGTCCTGCTATAAAGATCACTGCGAAGAACCGACGACGACTACATGTGGCCACTTGTTTTGTTACGAGTACGTGTGACCTCGAACGATTTCCTCTCGACCAGCGATCTGAACTGGATACAGGTGCATTTCTACGGCGATTATGAAAGACCCGCGCTGCCCTGTTTGTGACGCACCGACGTTGCTGTATTGCTTGTTTCGCATCGATACGTCGGCTTGAACATGGAGTGGTGATTTGCCTGATGTCCCAGTTTTACTGTCATTTTTAAGTGTCACGGTATCTTGTGGTTTTGAATGTATATATGTGCTTGATGCCAATTTATGAATTGTATGCCTCAGCCGGTCGCTGACGGTGCTTGGCTGTTTCATCGCAGCAGTGGATGATCTAGTGAATAACAGCAGTTCTTTGCCAGTCACTGCGTCTGTCGTGATCTCGCGATGACCCGAGACCGTGACGATGCAGTGCCCATATTCAATGCTTATTTACGATGACGAGGTACACCCTGACGCCTGCAGTCTTCGTTGGCAGTGCAAGTCAGAGTCGCGGTCAATTCCTGCTTTGCTGGCAGCTTGTGACCTCAAGCTAATGGAGTGCGATTATCGTAAAGTTGGTGCAGCTGCTTGCTCAACGTTTTGAATGTAATATACTTCTTGGCTAGGATAGGTGCACGGTGTTCTGCTGCCAGCCTGCAGTAGTACTCGCCGCGAGTACCGCGTTAAACCTAGGTTTAAACATAGAATTCGGATGCCTCCAACCCCCACAAATATGTCTATCGATGTTCCTCGCCAACGCCGGGGATTCAAGATGCCGGAATGTTTCTGCTGAGACACAGTAGGTGTCTTGCGCCGAGTCGCAGTATGCACTCAGGGCTACTAACGTTTGCGTCACGTTTCGATCGCTCTACGTCGGGCCCATCGTCGGTACACCAATCTATTAATCTGAAGAGCAGTCTTGTAAATCGTGCCCTCGACGGTGTCGTCCCCGAGTCCCTCCCGAACCCCTACATATGAACTGGGGTAATCAGAGTCGGTGAATGACGTGTGATCGTCGAAGAGACCCTGGAACCATATGACCTCGTTATGATGTGATCCAAATCGAACATAGGGGGCACGTACTAATATAGGGTGCAACGGGTGCATGGAGGAGCTGGAGGAACTCCTTTCGGTAAACAATTGCAGCAGAGCCTTTTGTTTCACCCTTGTTTATGTATTACCCATGCGGTCCTAGACCTGCTTCTTCGCTTGACAGCCAGTACCTGCGTGTAAATGTGGAGCTTTCTACCGTACACACGGTGTGGCGAGATTAAAGAGTTGGTCGAGTATGATCGTTTCTGTTAAACGTGAGACACATGGTGGCGCTGGCGTCTAAACACTCGAAGTCCTTTCTCGGGCGAAGTGCACGCTTACAACGAAAATTACCTGAGGAGGCTCCGGGCGTTACAAGCGACGTCATTCACGGCGTTGGCTCATTGCCATCATGGAAGCTCGCGTGAGTTGTTCGCACGCGTCGAGAGCACAGACGTATTAGGAGTCATATGGGTGTGACAGCCGACGGGCCCACCAACTTCGATCCTGATCATAGCCTCATCAGGTATGCCTCGTATGGAAGTGTTGAAACTCAAACCTTGCACGTTCACGTTGTCACAGCGGAAATGAATCATGTCGAAACATCGGGAATGTCAAGCTCTCTACCTGACGTTTGAATGAGTCGGGAAATCGTTTCGTATGAATTCACGATGAGATTAGAGTTTTTCCTGCATCATGAGGAGGGCAACGTACATGTTATGCGAAGCTCCTCAGGGATGGCTTATTACGCGAAGGTTAGCCCGTCGAAAAGCATCACGATCAAGACATTCAGCGATCCGGTCGTCGCGCATGCAGTATCCAGAAGTCCACTCAAGTTGTGTAATATAAATTCACAAGCGGATATCCGCGAGGCGAATTTCCTTGAACCATGTCATGTGCCTCGACGGCATCTCGAATGCCACGGTACCCGAGAACTCGTCGTACGTGGCTATCAATCTGCAGGACATACTGTATGGTGAGTCTAACGATGTCTCCTGTCATACGATCTCACCAGTCCGTGGACAGGTATCCGATTGGTCCTCTATATCAAGATCATACACATCTTCCTGGTTCGCAGAGGAGAACCGACGTGTTTTACGCAGTCTTCAGTACTGTGATGCTCCTCCTGATTCTGATTTGGGTAGCTACCCAAGCAATATTTGGTCAACAACTGTGGTTACTGGATCGAAACCACCCAGGTGGGCCCACGGCGTACGGGCGGACACATACCTATAGCGTCTACATAGATTTTGGAGCGACGGCGGTCATCATTCTGCAGCAGATGACAGATGCCCTCATGGTAAGACCGGGTAGATGAACACAAGAGAGTGATGTCAACTTACCCGCGTCGCTCCAGATGTACCGTTGTCGAATCGTGTGGGCTTCGTGCCACCATTGTACTCTCCATTCTGCGGTTAGCCAACTTTGGTGAGCGGCATTCCTTCACTCCTTGTGGCGCTCATTTCATGGGGCCAAACCAGCCTTGGGTACAATGGTCGTCTGGGCTTGCGTCAAGCCCGGCAGTGACTTTTTCGGTGGCATGGAAGCTGAACTCGGGCTGGCGTATTACACAAGCTTGGTCTTCCTGAACATAACTTTGACATGCATGATCTGTTATCGATTAGTGCGCCATAGCGAGGAAAATGTTGGAAAATGTTGGAGAAGAACATGCATCTCCATATTTCTCCATAGTTGCGCTCCTTGTTGAGTTTGTGCTACCGTACACGCTCTCTGGCATCGCGTTTTCGGTAGTGTATGGGGTACAGCGTGAGGTGGAGATCACGTGTACACGTTGATATGATGGTGCGTTGTTGGAGTCCTTTTCAAATCAATTTGTGCCAACCAGTTTGTATTAGTGTGTGTCACCGCAGATGCTTGCGTGTGGCGGAGGGAAAGGCATGGAAGGAGAACTCGATGAACGCGCCAAGTCATCGGTGATCATGTTCTCTTCAGGGCGTGCAGATACGTCGGGCACAGGACATAATGGTGGCAGCGGAGGGGTGATACATCTAGAGGCGTTGCCGAGCGTACAGAGGGCAACAAGGTGTAGCTTTTCCGAACTAGTCTCCCCTTGAAACCAGATTCTTTACGACAATTTCTGCCCGCCGAGTGTCTGGCTTTAGCATCCGTCTCACTCATCGCCTCGTCGGGGCTGTTTCATGTCTCGGCTTGCCATCGGCCACCCAAGCCGTCTGCCCGGCATGTCATCGGAGCACAAAAACATGACTACGGTAAGGCCAGACTAAGTTGATCGAACCGTGCGAACCAGTGAGAGACGTTGTGCTGTGGTGCAGGTTCAACTCGGACTACTACGACCTGGTGCTTAGCTTGCATTGCGGCGACAATGCCTATTTGTTCCCTGTGTCCCGGCCGTTCCTTCAACGACGATAACGCCATCCGGATGGTCAGTACTCTCTTTCCGAAATAGCCCGTCGTGCTGCTCATTCGACGACCTCCTACCAGCATAAGGAATCCAAGCACCCCTCCGGCTACACTTGTGGAAAGTGTAGCAAGGTGCTTCACTCCCAACAAGCCCTCGAGCAGCACACCACAGACAAGCATTCTTTCTTTGAATGCCGCTATTGCGATCGAGAATTCCCCACCGACGAGGGCCGCTTGTCCCACGAACGGGCCAAACACTCGTCCATGTTCGAGTGCGAATATTGCGATCGCGAGTTCACGACGGACGAGGGCCGCTTGGCTCATCAAAAGGCTAAACACCCACCCATGTTCGAATGTCGCCACTGCGATAGTGAATTCACCACGGCGCAAGGCCGCAACGCTCACGAGGATGTCAAGCATTCTATGTTTGAGTGTCAGTATTGTGACCGCGAATTCATCTCCGAGGACGCTCGGCAGCAGCACGAGGATGACAAGCATAATACCTTCGAATGTTTCTACTGTCACGGCAAATTTTCCTCAGACGATGCTCGGCGACAGCATCAAGATTCCAAACATCATACGGTCAAGTGCACGCTCTGCAGTCAGAGCTTCTTCGGGGTGGATGCACTCCGGCGGCACGAGACAACCCCACATTGGAAGTGCAGCTATTGTACTGCAAAGTTCCATACCCAAAACTCCAAGACTGCGCACGAGACGTCCTGTGGTTGCAATCCTGCCAATCATGCCATGTGCCCTACGTTGACACTCTTCGATCGTCCCCCTTTGCAGCTTGGTTCACGGTCGTCAAGCAATCCAAGGTCCACGGAAATTGTTGAAGAAACGTCGCCAACATCTACCCTCACCCAACTCACAGATGAAGGGTCGGTGTCACCTGCTTCTCCTTCTCATGTGTCAGATTCGTCATTGGGAGAAGGAGAAATGTTTCACTCGACAAGTGGAATTCCTCCCACAGACGCAACTGGCGAGACGGCTACCGTCGAGCAGCCTTGTATCTGCACGGATTCGCTGGAACCTGGCACATGCTCTATATGTCCCCAGTCATCGAACGCAGACAAGCCTGCATATGATGATGTAGGGAATGTCGTCTCTACTGATGACAACCACCAGGATGATTCTACGGATCACTACAACGTTATGTTCCGTTGTACGCCTTGCTTTGAGCTCTTTGAAACCGAAGAGGTTTTCCGGGGCCACATCTGTGCTTTTCGCACAACTATTCTTCGCCCTCATTGCCCGACATGCTACTCTCAGTTCGATGACGGGTGCTTACTTCAGCAACATCTGGAAGGTCTCCAGTCGTTCTCGTGTCAGCTCTGTCTGACTCGGTGCTGCTCGGATGAGATGCTGCAGGATCATCTGCTCAGTCATCCGACGTGCGGCAAGTGTAGCAGGTCTTTTGCCGATAATCTTGCCCTTTGCGCGGTAAGAGATTTTCTTAGTCTCATAGCCATTTCATCGACGAGTAATGCCTTCACTGATATGGGATCTAGCACGTGGAATTGGACCACCCAGTTGTGGTCTGTTGGGATTGCGATGGCATTGTTGTCGACAAAAACAGTCTCGAGTTGCATTACGCGGACTCTTCCGCGCACCCGTCATGTGCGTTCTGCGGCCTGGGCAAGCGAAATTTGGTCGAGATGGATGAGGTTTGTCTAATCACCATGCCGTTGCACTAACCTTGTTTCTTATCTCCCTCCGCAGCACGTCAAGCACACGCACACCCCAAGTGCGGAGATAGAAGAGCACCCAAATGGCGACAACGTAAATGTCAGTGCCTGATCATAGCTTGGCACCGTGCTAACGCAGTTCGTAAAATCAGGCGAGTCTCGGTGAAGAGTCTCCTTTAGCGGAAGAGCAACCCCCCGGAGTGAACCGGGAGGATACCGCTCGACAACCTTTGGAGGAACTTGATCGCGTGTCACCATCCGTCGTGGAAACTGTTGGTGGACCTGGTGACGAGCTTCACGATAGCCCACTACAGACAGAGTCCTCCCTTTCCTCATCGCCCCAACCACCCATGCCATCCGAGGTTGAACATGTACTTGAGGCAACCGGCAATGTGTCCGTCGCCAACGGAGAGGATCCTGCGGATGTTGGCCTACGCCATGCATCTCCCTCACCAACACCGTCCGAGCATGGAAGCAATGCCAGTAGGATGCAGTTACACGCATCCGGAGTAACCGACACGGCTATAAATAACGATACCCGACCTCTGTCCCCCGTATCTACTGTTTCTGCCGATGAGTTCTCAGATAGGTATTGCCCCTTTCACCATGGCATAGAGACGGCTGACTGACGCGTTGACAGCACCCAAAGCTTTCCGACGTCGTCCAGTCACTCGGTCGTATTCGTTTCGGCCGACGGGATACCCGACTATATCCGAGAAAACCGTGCGGTATTGGTGGCCACCAGCTCTGGTTCGCCCTCATCGGGCCGCGCTCCCTTCCGACTTCCATCGTGGTCGTCCCTCGAATCTCTGGAAGTGGTAGGACATACGCGCGAGGGACGCGCCCCGATCTCGGATGCGACCGCGCCACCACCGCATCACATGGGTAGCGTGACGCATCGCCTCCACTGTCGAATCTGTCTTCGGGATCCTTGCGAGGACATGACCGCGACCATATGTGGCCATTTGTTTTGCAAAAGGTGCGTCGTCCCTCATCATGGACGGGGGAGTAGGAACGAGCGTTCGTTTTTCGTAGGTGCATCACGCAGGCCATCGTCGCTAAGTCGGAGTGCCCTGTTTGCAAGAGCGCGACGCTGCTCTATTGCCTCTTCAAGCTCGATCTATCGGTCTAAGTCCGAGGGCATGTCATGCGTGTCATCTATGTATGCGGCTTCCAGGGACTCCCTGATGGTCTCGCCGTGATAATGATCCTGCTTTGTTCTTGCAAAGCATTTTTCCCGCATGAACTCGTCGTGTAGATCATGTCCAAGTTTTTTGTATCATCATCTGTCCTCAGGCGCCATGTGCTGTATCTTGTCCGGAACACGAATTTTGATTGTCATCTTGCATACCATGACTTATCAAGGGCTTCAAGATCCGTATTTAAGCTTTCAAGTCCCGATTGGGTGGGGCCCTAGCGTCACGCCGTTTTGTAACTTGGTAGTGTCAAGGAATACATCGGGCATGTATTTCTGAGTTTTGAAAAGATAAATTGTCGTAGAGCTGAGGCGCGAGTAATCTAACCAACTTGAAGTCCTTGAACCGTTAAGCGATCGTACTCCCACAGTCAGGTCCATAAGCTCCATCTCAAAAACTTGTTGCATAATGTAGTGAGACAGCCTGAGGTAACATGGCTGTGGTTCAGGGGTGCGTCACTTCCAACATATTCTACTGTGATGGGCCAGGGCTCAGGTGGCGACCCCACCCAAGTATTCCCCACACGAGTTCCATCGCAGATCGGTGGATGCCTACAACTGGGGTAAACTGTCTGCTTGACTAGCAGCAGCCATCTCGGCTTGCGAATCCTTTTCCGACGCGTTCTCGGCAGTCTTTTGGCCAGATGCTTGAGCTTCGCGTCGTTGGCGTCTCCTCTTTCCGTTCGCCGACTCCCATCCAAAGAGCGTCGTGCGTCCCTAACAAACAAATGGATAAACCGTCTTGCTTGACAAAACGAGGCCGCTTGATTTTACCTCTCTGAACTTGAAGTACACGAGCACGGCGATGACGGCCAGCCAATAAAACACGTATGACAGCACGCTGCCCACTGACGACGCGATCATGAACGTGATCAAAGAGGAACGAGCGGGGGAGCCTTACATGTCGCGCTGTTTTCCCAGCCAAAGACGGCATAAAAGACGGACCAACTGCCCGAACCAGAGGCACAACAGTCGAGGTGCCATACGTTGCCACGGACGTCATACGATCCGGGGCCGGTTCCGCCAGCATCGTCAGAGGAGGAACCGATGATATGAACGAAGTCGTTTTTTTGGAATGCCCAAACGGCTTTCGAGAAGAGGCCGGCACCGATGAGTAAGATGAGGTTCGTCATGCAGACGAGGAATATTTTGAAGGCTATCAGGGTATTCGGTGTTCATCAGAAGACTTGGCAGGGGGATGGAGAGATACTTGCTTGTTCGGTTGCCGAATTGGTAGACGATAAATCCGCATGCAAGGCCGCAGATAATGCCGACGATGGTGGGAATGGGTATAGATGTAGCAGGATCTCCGAGGGCGACGCCCCCGACGAAGATGACTGCCTCCAGACCTGTTGGTTATTGTGAGAGAAGGTCAGCGAGGGGACCATGGTGGGCGGAAGCGAATCACCCTCGCGAAGGACGGTGATCATCGGGAGGAAGAAGAGGACCCATTTGCTTGTTTTAGCGCCGCGATCGCCATCTGGAGAAGAATGTGAGAGCACGTCTCGGACGTTCAGGGTACGCTTACGTTGGCCGTTGACCGCGTTTTGAAGCTTGATGCGCCATTTCGTTCGTGAACTCTCCATTTTAAGCATGGTAACGCCCATGACGAAGATCATGAGGGAGGCGATCAATTGGAATACACCTAAAACGTGTCAGGGCTGTCAATACGAGAGAATGCATAGAGGAATACATGCCTTCCCATAATTGTTCCGAGCTTGACCAGAGATTTTTCGCCTGAGTAAACCAAATGGCGATGAACGCCGCACCGATAGCGACAGCGACAGCCAAGCCAACCAGCGCGCCGAGTATGACCTGGAATGCACGTCAAGGTAAGATACGCGTCCTGTAGACGAAAACATACCTGTAGCTTGAGTTTCCTCAGGCCGCGCGGTGTGATGGTGGTGGGATTGGACTCGGGGTCGAGGGGACCCGTGTGAGGAGACGATGTACCATGAGCGACGGTGGTGGTGTCCCCGTGGTCGGGGAGCGATGAGTCCTGGGGGTTCTTGTGAAGGATTTGTTCGACGAGACTGAGGAGGACGGAGACGATGAGGGCAGCCTCGAGTGCCTCGCGGAAGACGACGAAGAAGATGGTGACGGAGAAGAGGTTCTGGGGCATGGCCGTCGCTGTTTGATGTGCGGATGGAACTTCCAAGGCTCGTTTTATGCAGGGGTATCTCTCATGTCGGCTGATCTTATCTGATAAAGGCACGCTTCACCGCATGGGACGTCCGACGTACCTGATCTGATTGATGCCGGATTTCCCCATTTAGATCTTTTTTATCTGATAATTTTTATGATGTGATGTGATACCCCCCCCTCGTTATTACCATCATCCACCCATATAAACCGTACCGCTGAGGCATATGCATTTCCCAGCTTTACGCAACCCTGCTCCCCTCCATACCAGTACATGTTCCGCTCCCTCTTCTCTCTTCTGGCTTTCACCACCGTCGCCCTGGCCGGCGTCCAGGAACTATGGTGGAATGTCACTTACGTCCAAAACGTAGATCCAGACGGCCTCTTCCCCCGTCGTGTCATTGGCATCAACGATACCTGGCCGTACGTGGTCAGATCTGGCCTCGCTATCCTGACTTGACCTGACCTCCTTCCACAGACCGCCTCCGCTCTCCGTCAACACATCGGACTCTCTCCTCCTTCACGTGTCCAACTCACTCGACGTACCAACGAGCCTCCACCATCACGGTATGTTCTTCAACTCCACTAGCTGGATGGACGGCGCCCTCTTGGTCTCCCAGTGGTATGTTCCGTATGATACCCCCCCGCATTTGTCACTCATAACGTACAATTGATAGCGGCATCCCCCCCGGTGAGACATTTGATTATCTCGTGCCAATAAACTCCTCTGGACAACACGGCACCTACTGGGCTCACTCCCACTCATACGTGCGCAGATTTACCAAACGTTTTCCAACCAAGCTAATTTCGTTTCATCATTCAATCAGGGTCAATATGTCGACGGCTTTCGTGCACCTCTTGTTTTGCACCCGTCGAACGAAACATACCAGTACGACGAAGAATTCACCGTGATTCTGGGCGATTGGTATCATCAGGAACACGCCGAGTTAATGCAAAGCTACCTCAGCATTGGCAATCCATTTGGCCACGAACCTATTCCAAGTAAAATTCGTTCTCATGACTTTGCAAACCACGTCCCATTTGACGCATGCTTTGTTTAGGCTCCGGCTTAATCTACTTTTCGCAGGACTCGACGTACTTGCCTCCCATAGCAGGAACCTCACCAGCGCCAGTAACCTCTGCCATAGGATTTAACGAGAATGCGACACTGCCGTTCGTTCCAGGCCGCACCTATCGGCTTAGAATCATCAATACGGCGGCGTTCGTCGCATTCTACTTCTGGATCGACGGTCATGGGATGCGCATCATCGAAGCAGACGGTGTAAGTCTGCCATCTCGCCTCTGACCCTGCAACGAACTTCGTGAAGCTAACCGGTATCATATAGACAGACGTTGAAGCATATCCCATAGATTTGCTGAGTATCTCTGTTGCACAACGCTACTCCATACTCGTTCAGGCTCGTAACGATTCATCTTCCAACTGGATGATCCATGCCAACATGGACACTACCATGTTCGACAAGGTTCCCCCGACACTGCAAACGAGTGTGTATCACTCTCAGTTTATTGGTATCAGTCGACTGAGATGCACCCAAATAGATATCACCTCTTCCATCACATATGCTGCTGGGCAAAATATCACTGACCTAGGTCCTATACAGAACTACTCCATGACTAACGATACTGCATTGGTCCCGGTGGAACCAATCCCGCAACCTGTAGCTTCACAAACCGTTGAATTGGAAATCGTGTTCCAAACCATGGATGATGGCACGAACCACGGAATGCTCAACGGTTATGTCTACAACTCCCCGATCGTTCCCGCAATCATCTCCGCTCTCACTCTTGGTGAAAATGCAACAGCTCAAGAAGCATACGGACCGTATAGCATCATGCTCAATCATCTCGACGTTGTTGACATCGTCGTCAATAATTCAGACACGGGATCACATCCATTGTGCGACGGAATTTTCTTAATACCATACTGCAGTTTCATTGCTGATTTTATGTCTCAGTCACCTGCACGGTCACAAGTTCCAGATCGTCAATCGCGCCCAACAGTACAATTCAACGGATCCTACATTGAACCCTCCGCTGATCGAGGGGCAACCAAATCCAATGCGCCGTGACACTGTTACCATTCCAGGTGGCTCGGCCGTCACGATTCGGGTTGTTGCAGATAATCCTGGGGCATGGATTTTCCACTGTACGCTGCCCCGATCACACTCGTGAGATAACTCATCACTTTCGACCAGGTCACATCGAATGGCATTTGGAATCTGGTCTTGCAGTCCAGTTCATTGAAGCACCACTTCAGGTTCAGGAACGAGCTGTTGGGCGCGTTCCATCATCCCTATATCAACAATGTGCGGCGCTGGGCATTCCTCAATCAGGAAATGCCGCTGGCCATGCGTCTGCAACGGATTTGTCCGGGCTGCCTTTGGGACCTTGGCCACAGATAATGGGTTGGCTGCCAAAGGGTATTTTGGCCATGACTGGGTGAGTGTGCTTGCTCCCAGATTTATGGATATTAACGGACTCGTCTGATATATTGCCTGCGCAGGTGCGTACTCACGGCTGTCATCGGCATGTTGACTGTGTTCTGGTACACGACGGGGGTCAAGGATAGCGATGAGGAGATCGAACAAGAAGTGATGAGGCGCATCGAGGCCAAGCGAAACCGAAAACGCTTTGGTTTGTTTAAAAAGACGCACTGATGCCTGCCATCCCGACTTTGTTTGTTTAAAAAGACGCACTGATGCCTGCCATCCCGACTTTGTTGGTTTTGGATGGCAGTAGGTACGACATGCTCGCTAGAAATAATGTACGCTAATGACTGCGGATCCGGCGATCCATACGTTAGCATCTGGATGAAAGGCGTCTGATACAATAACATATGTGTTGATAATACTACCCCTGAGTCAGCGGTTACAAATCATCTTGTGGTTGTTAGACGCTTAAGCGGTTAGGTCATGCGAGTATTAATCAGGTACATACCGTGGGTGTTAAATTTAAAGTAATCGCCCTGAGCGTGTTGTGGCGAGCTTTCCCGAGGGTGGCGGGCCTGGCGGCGGTGGCCCCAGCATGTTTTTTGACACTCGCCGTGGGTCCGGGATTATGAGAGTGAAAGTTGACACGTTACAGTTCCTTTTCCGCTCGGAGTGAGACATTCGTCGTCGTCGTCGTTGTCGTCTGCACTGGAAACACTGCTATCGGCGTTATCCGAGATCAAGACAAAATTTAATTTGCGCAACAAGCTTCTTTGAAGTAACTCCGAAATGTTGCGCTGCACCCTTTCTTTTCTTCGCCCCCTCTCAATCGCCACTATCTTCCCAGTCAGCAAGCAGAGTTTGCTCAGAATACGCTCCATGGCCACCGAGACTACGCCCGCCTTCGTACGTGCTTGACTTTTATATCACCTGTGATCACGTCTAAACCAGCTGTAGAACAAGGTTTTGTATGCACCTCTGTCGCAAATTGATCCAGAGGTGCAGAACATCATTGACAAGGAAACCTGGAGGCAGTATTCTGGACTCGAGCTCATTGCCTCAGAGGTTTGCAGCTCGTGTTTTCTCGAAACTGTGTTTCTACTCTGAATACCTTTTCAAAGAACTTGACCAGTCGTGCCGCCATCGAGGCCAATGGTTCGATCTTGACCAACAAGTATTCCGAGGGTCTTCCTGGGGCCCGGTACTACGGTGGTAACGAGTGGATCGACGAACTCGAAAACCTCTGCCGCAAGCGGGCCTTGCAAGCGTTCAACCTCGATGCCAGCAAATGGGGTGTCAACGTCCAGCCTTATTCTGGAAGTGTAAGTTCCGTTTACCTTGGTCCGACACGAGTCAAGAGCTGATCGCAAAATTTTCTTACCTTAATTCAGACTGCCAAGTGTGTCACGTCTCTCATGGTTCCTGGGGCGGGACTAACCCGGCTCTACTTAGCTTTGCAGCCTTGACGGCGTTGATTCAACCCCAGGACAGACTCATGGGTCTGGGTCTGCCTGACGGTGGTCACCTCACCCACGGTTACTACGTATGTTCCAAGGTCCTTGGACTTGCCACATCGGCTTACCGGTAGTGTATAGACTGCGAAGAAGAAGATGACCGCATCTTCGATCTATTTCCAGTCTTTACCTTACGGTCTCGACCCTTCGACACAACTAGTCGATTATGCGGCCTTGGACAAGCAGGCCAAGATATTCAAGCCCCGTTTGATTATCTGTGGCGCTTCCGCATATCCCCGAGACTGGGATTATGCAGCGCTCAGGGCCATCTGTGACAAAGAGGGTGCTTATCTGATGGCAGACATCGCTCACACGAGCGGTTTGATCGCAGCACAGGAATTGAACAGTCCTTTTGACTACTGTGACGTGGTCACCACCACAACGTGAGTGCGCCTCCCACGCTTCGCCTTGCCGTCCTGACTTGGGAACTGAATGAGTTTAGTCACAAGACCCTCCGTGGCCCACGAGCAGGGTTGATCTTCTTCAGGAAAGACGGTGAAAACCACAAAGACCTCGAAAAGCGTGTCAATGATGCTGTCTTCCCTGCTTGCCAAGGTGGCCCTCACAACCATGTTCGTCTATCTATCTAGATCCTGCTATCTTATCGTAATGTACCTCTGCAGACGATCGCCTCTGTCGCGACTGCGCTCCTCCAGGTTTCCCAGCCCGAATGGAAGCAGTACGCGCGCCAGGTCATCGCCAACGCTAAAACGCTGGCTGCCTACCTCACTGAGCGTGGGTACAAGCTCCAGACCGACGGTACCGACAACCACCTCGTTCTCTGGGATCTCCGGCCTCTTGGCTTGACAGGTAGCAAAATCGAGAAAGTGTGTGACCTTCTTGACATCACCATCAACAGTACGTTCCTTCTTCGCACGTCCTTCTACATTTGTCAAGTCAACCTTAAACTCGTATAGAAAATGCCGTTTCTGGGGACGCCTCCGCCCAAACGCCTGGCGGTATCCGTCTTGGTACCGCCGCTCTAACGTCGCGTAACTTGGTGGAAGAGGACATGAAGGTCGTGGCAGAATTCTTGCACCGCGCGGTTCAGCTCTCGCTCGTCCTGCAAAGGGAGGCTGGTTCGAAGTTGCTCAAGGACTTCATCCGAGTGGCCACCACCGAAAGCGAGGGCAAGGTCGGGGCAAAGATGGTCAAGGACCTGCGCCGGGACGTTGCCGCGTTTGCCCGCAAGTGGCCTTTGCCTGGTGCTGACGTGTCGACCATTCAACGACCTGCGGGCATTGAAGAGGACAATTAAGGGATTCGCTCTAGGTATACGGATGTGATAATCCTGGCCGCCGTCACGCTAAGCGTGATGGCAAAGATTCAACGATCACGAGCGGATTTCGATCTGGACGTTTCAACATCGTCCAACAGTGCATTACCCATTTGTGTATCATTGTTATATCTACGCTAGCAACCCAATGTGTATCACATACGATGTCGTGCGACGACCCTGATTTTTAGTGTTTGCGGACACGCTCACCCTCGATGCCCTGTTCAACGGTCCTGAGCATGCAGGCGATCCCAGGGTGGCGTACAGCATAGGTTGGCACGGCCAGGAACATCCATTCCATTCGGCCCATTAGCTTCCCCAGTTGCTGGGTACGCATCATCATGATTTGTGACATTGACTGAATAGATGCATTGAATCATCCCGGCTTCGTGGGACGCGCTCGTCTGACCCAGCGTGGCTCATGTGCATACTCACGAGGATGACTGAAATGATGGGAAGTGTGTGTCGACGCCCTGAGCGATCACGTAGACGATGACCAGTGGCAGGACACCCCCGACACATTTGTGATGCCGCTCGTGGGCGAGGAGACGACATGAGACACTCACGGTGTAATTTGAAAGACATGTTTTTAACGTTATCACTCGTGATCAGTGACATTGATGCATGGGGGGTGACGACAGAGGGAACTTCTGTGCCAAGTATTCCATAATCGGCGGTGAATCGGAGGGATGCGAGCGCGCACATGTTCTTGACGTGCTCGGTCACTGGACTTTGTTTTTTCACCTAGTTTTCACAGGAGGATGCAAGAAGGGGTGGATGGGGGACATCCGACAGCCAGAAAACCACCGTAAAACCATCGTACCCAACACCAGACCGATGGGTTTCGATCCGTTATTAGACGCGGAAGTTTCTCGTGGCAATTTGGGAGCCAATGTCTTACGACAGTGGAAACCCATCATTTGCACGATGGAATCGGACACTCGGGCCCATTAATATTGCAGCCCTGGATGTTGAGGTCGAGTTTGCAAGCTCCCAGGACAGCGTTCGAGTACATAGTACGGATGGGTGGATAAGCTGCCAGAGCTGCAGCCAAAAGGGGAGGTCTTGCTCTACATTGTCAGCAACGACATTGGTTGCATGGAAACGACTTCGACGACGCGTTGGAGTCAAGGTTGCGTACTACTCGCGGCCTGGGCCTGGTTCAACCGTGGGCAGAGACTTGCCTTTTTCGGCATCAAAGTTCGTACCCCGGTGCATCACATCATGATTCAATGTAAACGTTGAAGATGCATGGAGCTCAGCGCTCTCAGGATTCATTCACTGAGAGCTTGGCGATCCTCTTGAGGAACGTTCAGGCCTGTTCCACCCCTTCAGGACAAGTCATGGCACAGGAAAGCACGCCATAGCTTCGGACATTCCCATCTTTCAGGTTTGCCGTGATCAGGGAACCTAACCACTTGCATGCGAGGAGATATTGCCATGGTTCTGGGCAGCTATTTAAGCCAGTCGGGCTTCTATTTCCATCTCTGATATGGTCCTTAGTTTGCATCTTCGATTGTGAAACACCAGCTTAGCCCCATGCCAGTGAAACTATCGCCCTGGTCTGCCACTCTGAAAAGTAAGTCATAGTTTGCGCATTCAGTCCCTTTTTTCGTGAATGGAGAGACTGACATGGCATTTCCAGTCATCGCGTGCTCGTTCCACAGTGCCGCGATCATATGCACCGTTTTTAGGTTGATGTATTGCTGGTATCTAGCTCGTTTCTGGTGGGAAGACGGCTGGGCCGCGTTCGCGCTCGGAGCCGATGTGTTGTGTCTAGTGGCAACAATTATGCAGGCACCCGGAACAGGTAAGAATAGAGATCATATTTGACACCACCTAATGTTCGTTCGACGCGTCCGTCAACCAGCCCAGGGGTTGCCGGCCATAGACCATAGCACCAACTGGATGGTAGCTATAGGATTTCCCTGTGTCCTCTGGTGCGTGCTTTCGATTTTGCGTATGCGTATGGCGGTCGTGAGATTTTTTTTTCTGCTCACCGTTCCCCCAGGGCTTGTCGGATAAGCATCCTATTCTCCATCGTCCGTATCGCGAACCCCTCTCAGAAGCTTCGACGCATCGCGTTTTTGATCGGTTGTTCATTCATCGTCATGTGGATTGCTTTGGTTGGCCAAAAAATCCAGATTTGCCTCGAGCATGGCTGTAATGTCGGAGCTTCGGTAGGACTCTCTCAACTCATAAGTCAGTGTCCCAGCCATTCTTGTATTCGTGTCAAGGTCTCAATTCTTCTCTATCTCTCTTGCCAGCCGACGTGGTTTCCGATTTCGCGCTTGTCGTTTTGCCGATTTACTTCTTGCGACGGACACAGATCAGCCACAAACAGCAAATCACGATATTTTCGGTCTTCTCTGCGTCATTGCTGATTACTGTGGTCACTATTTTACACTCTGTTGTTCTCTTTACTGTGAAGTCAAACGGGATCGTTGTGATCGGTCACGTCAAGGTAAGTCACATTCGATCTGTCATCCGTTTTCTTGGCCCGTCAAAAGAAAAGACGGGTGCAGAGAACGAACAAGGGAAAGATGGGAGTTTTCGTTCCCGCATCCCCTACACCCCCTATAACATCACACACTCGCGTCATACTATCATTTGTTCTATTTTTATTTGATTTTTGACTGACATGGCATCCCCGGTGACAGACGGCACTCTCACTAATCGTGTGCAACCTCCTCGTGATCGTGACATTTGCATACCGCATATCTTGCCGAGGAAAGGGGGATGATCTCGAGGCGACGAGTTCTGAGGCGATCGTGTTGACGAGTGTGCATGCGAACACGGGCGTCACGCAGAGTACAGTCACAGTCATCCCCCGGCACTTGCGACCCTCAAACTTTGGGTGGTTACCAGGTCACGATAACGTATCTATTTCTAGATCAGAGAATGATACAAAACAGGGATAGTTAAACACAAATAGAATCCCAATTGTATAGTGTATCAATAATGTTGTCGAAGTGTGATGCATTAAACGAAATGCGCCGTTATCATGGACATCCCAGCACTTGGTACAGTACCGAAAAAGTTGGCGTTGAGGGGATATACAGTACACTATCTCATAATGCATAACATGCTCATGCATAATATCTCGTAATGCATAGCAGGATGTTGGGACGAAATTGCCTCTACCACCAAAATACCAACATCATAATGCATAACACATCATAATGCATAACAAGGGAGGGTGACGAACGCTATGCATTATGAGATAGTGTACTGTATGTACATAGGTATATTTTCAGACAAATTTCCCATGGTGACAACCTACCTGAAAAGGACATACTGGAATGTTCAATAACCCCATTATAAATTCAGCTCGGGACGAAGTCACTGAAGTCCAGGAACTCCGAGCGGACGGCCGAAATCGGGCATTATTCCGCGAGCGTCTCGGACGAGCACTCGAATTGGCGTCGCTCATTACCTCCGAAGCGGGAAGACACCGTAGTACGACGAACAAGCCAACTCATTTGTCAAGTGTGCGATTGCATCCACAATCCCGAATTCAATTGTCATGCGAGTTCTTCATGCCAAGTCAGCAAGTGATGAATGATTCCACACACTCAAGAATCGAATTCTATGGTTACGACGACAGTACTACTCGACTCCATGCTGGCAAGCGGCTGCGCAAGAACTGAAAGCATTCGGCCGCACCGTCGGAGGTGGTGCGGCGAGCTCGGACACAAGGCGCGGGAGTGCAGGAATGTCGAAAACAGGTCGAGGGATTCAGAACGCCAGAATACGAGTCACGGGAGGTGTCACGAGCGAAAACACGACATGCTCTGCAATTCGGGACTGCCAAATGTCCGAGGCCCTTTTCTGTTTCGGCCCTGGTGAAGGACCCTTAATTCCTTTTTTCGCCGACCTGTCCTCCAATCACAACTCTCGAATGGCCTACGAAAGTGTCGTCAAGCGGTAACATTACACAGCGCTTTGCAGATCGGCGGCGGCGGCAGTGGAGAACCTCCGAAGAGTCAAAACGAGATCGTGGCATTTGCCTACCGCATATGTCGCCAAGGCGATGATCTCGTTCACGAATGTGGATTTGAACACGGGCGTCACGGAGAGTACTGCGAACGAGCGTACGATAAAGATTTCACAGCTCTCGACAACTCCGGAGAGGTCTCGCTTCATGACCGGGTCCTCAGAGGAGAAGGCCCAGAGGGGGATCAAGTCCAGCGCCATAGATTGACATGTACTGTCAGCTCCTTCGCACGGCCTTCTCCATTTGTCAAGTCAAGTCCATTTAAACTCATTTAGAAAATGCTGTTTCTGGAGGCGCCTCCGCCCACACTTGAACGACTGGCGGTATCTATCTTGGTACCGCCGCTCTACCGTCGCGTAACTTGGTAGAAGAGGTCGTTGCAGAATTCTTGCACCGCGCAGTTCAGCTCTCGCTCGTCCTGCAAAAGGAAGCTGGTTCAAAGTTGCTCAAGGACTTCGTCCGAGTGGCCACCACCGAAAGCGAGGGCAAGGTCGGGGCAAAAGATGGTCAGAGACCTGCGCCGGGACGTCGTCGCGTTTGCCCGCAAGTGGCCTTTGCCTGGTGCTGATGTGTCGACCATTCAACGACCTGCGGGCATTGAGGACGATTAAGGGATTCGTTCTAGGCATATGGATGTGATAATCCTGGCCGTCACGCTAAGCGTGATGGCAAAGATTCAACGATCACTGGCACCAACAGATTTCGATTTGGACGTTTCAACATCGTCCCATTACCCATTTGTGTATCATCATCATCTCTACGCTAGCAACCCGAAGTGTATCACGTACGATGTCGTGCGACGATCCCGATTTTTAGCGTTTGATGTGTGAACACGCTCGCCGTCTCTTGTTAGTCCATCGTGCATTATGATGAACATACAGGCAATCCCAGCGTGGCTTACAGCATAGGTCGGCACGATCAGTGTCTCAGCGCCAAGTCGACTGTCATTCACTCTATTCGGCCCATTAACTTCCCCAGTTGCTGGGTACGCATTATGGTGGTTTGTGACATTAAATGAACAGATGCATTGGATCATTTCGGTTTCGTCTGACCCGGGGTGGCTCATGTGCATGCTCACGTGCCCAGGAGAGAGTGGCTGTGGTGACGGGGAGTTGACGTCACGCCCTGAGCGCTGAGCGATCACGTAGACGATGACCAGTGGGACACCCCCAACACATTTGTGATCACCCGGGGCGAGGAGTTC
This sequence comes from Boletus sp. MG55, assembly GCA_003313885.1. Taxonomy (NCBI): domain Eukaryota; kingdom Fungi; phylum Basidiomycota; class Agaricomycetes; order Boletales; family Boletaceae; genus Boletus; species Boletus sp. MG55. Next base: position 13,264 of record QGOI01000330.1, on the reverse strand, counting down.
ATTGAGGCGGCGTGTCACAGACACATTCACGGTGCAATTTGCAAAGTGACATATTTGTAATGTTATCGCTCGCGATTGGTTGAAGATAGGTGACGAAAGTGGGAATTCGATTTGGGCTACTTGTGCCAAGTATTCCTTGAAAAAAATTGTTTCTTTGCCCCGAGTTGACTGATTGGCGGTGAATCAGAGGATGCGCGGCGCGCGCTCACATGCCATCATTGATTGGACTGTTCTTTTCGCCTAGTTTTCACTGGAGCACGCAAGAAGGGGTGGATGGGGGCCTGCCAGAAAACCATCGTGCCCAATACCAGACCGATGGGTTTCGATCCGTTATTGGACGCGGAGGTATCTCGTCATAATTTGGGACTGTAGACTTACTAGTAGTACCAAGGGAAAACAATGCACGCTTACGAAAGTGGAAACCCATCATTGCACGATGGAATCGGGGCCTCGGGCCCAATATCGCACCCCTGGATAAGTCGAGGTCAAGTTTGCAAGCTCCCAGGACAGCGTTCCAGTAGTACGGATGGGTGGATAAGCTGCCAGAACTCAGATAGCTGCAGCCAAGAGGGGAGGTCTTGCTCTAAATTGTCACAGCAGCAATATTGGTTACATGGAAACGACTTCGACGACATGTTGGAGTCAAGCCTGTTCCTTACTCGGCGACGGCCCGGCACGGCCACTGAAGAGTCGTGGGCCGAGACTTGCCTTTTTCAGTAAACGACGTGGAGCTCAGCGCTCTCAGGACTTGTTCATGAGAGCTTGGCAATCCTCTTGAGAAACGTTCAGGCCTGTTCCACCCCTTCATGGCATCGGGAAGAACGCCGTAGCTCCGGACATTCCCGTCTTTCAGGTATGCCGTGATCAGGGGATCCAACAACTGGATGCGAGGAGATCATCGGCTCTGGGCAGATATATAAGCTAGTAGTCTGGGTTCCATTACCATCTCTGATGCGCTCCTTAGTTTGTATATTCGATTGTGAAACACGAATTGGTCTCATAAACTTATCGCCCTGGTCTCCCACTCTGAAAAGTAAGTCATAGTTTGCGCATTCAGTCCCGTTTTCCGTGAATGGAGAGACTGACAGCTTTTCCAGTCATCGCGTGCTTGTTCCACAGTGCTGCGATCATATGCACTGTTTTTAGGTTGATATATCGCTGGAATTTAGCTCGTTTCTGGTGGGAAGACGGCTGGGCTGCGTTCGCGCTCGGAGCCGATGTGTTGTGTCTAGTGGCAGCCTTAGTGCAGGCACCCGGAACAGGTAAGAATAGAGATCATATTTGACACCACCTAATGTTCGTTCGACGCGTCCGTCAACCAGCCCAGGGGTTGCCGGCCATAGACCATAGCACCGACTGGATGGTAGCTATAGGATTCCCCTGTGTCCTCTGGTGCGTGCTTTCCATTCTGCGTATGCGTGTGGCAGTGGTGAGACTTTTTTTTCTGTTCACCGTTCCCCCAGGGCTTGTCGGATAAGCATCCTATTCTCCATCGTCCGTATCGCGAACCCCTCTCAGAAGCTTCGACGCATCGCGTTTTTGATCGGTTGTTCATTCATCGTCATGTGGACTGCTTTGATTGGCCAGAAAATCCAGATCTGCCTCGAGCATGGCTGTAATGTCGGAGCTTCGGTAGGACTCTCTCAACTCATAAGTCAGTGTCCCAGCCATTCTTGTGTTCGTGTCAAGGTCTCATTCCTCTCTATCTCTCTTGCCAGCCGATGCGATTTCCGATTTCGCGCTTGTCGTTTTGCCGATTTACTTCTTGCGACGGACAAAGATTAACCACAGACAGCGAATCACGATATTTTTGATCTTCTCTGCATCGTCGTTGATTACTGCGGTCACTATTTTACATTCTGTTGCTCTCTTCACTGTACAGTCAAACGGGATCATTGTGATTGCTCATGTCAAGGTGAGGCGCATTCGATCTGTCATCCGTTTTCTTGGCCTGTCAAAGGGAAAGACGGGTGCAAAGAACGAACAAGGGAAAGATGGGAGTTTTCGTTCCCTCGTCCCCCACACCCATAACATCACACACTTGTGTCATACTATCATTTGTTCTATTTTTCCTTGTTTTTTTGACTGACATGGCATACGCGGTGACAGACGGCACTCTCACTAATCGTGTGCAACCTCCTCGTGATCGTGGCGTTTTCCTACCGCATATCTCGCCGAGGCCAGGGGGATGATATCGAAGCGACGAACTCGCTCACGAGTGTGGATTTGAACACGGGCATCACGGACAATACTACGAACGAGCGTACGATAACGATCTCACAGCTCTCGACGGCTCCGGAGAGGTCTTGCGAGTCCTCGGAGGTTGAGGAGAAGGCAGAGGAGGACTGAGCCTTCCAGCGCCGCAGACCTTTGTCATTGATACTTATAGTTCTGTTCACAGGGGGGAATGAACCGCACCACAGTGTAGATCCGTTTCTTCACATACTGTAGTGCTAGTTCTTACAGCCTGACTTATATGTATGATATTTATCATATATATAATGTCCTTCTGCCTCGCTTTCCTTGGTATCTGATTATATCTACTGTATCTTTATCGTCTTCCCCTGCGACGTTTTACATGCTTGTGCATGCTGTTTACTGCTTGAGACATGTCTCCAGCAGCCAGTGAGCGTGCGAACCGAACAGTACTTTATGACCATGTCGAATGCATCTATGCGTTGATGATGATCGTCGTAGCGTAGGTCATGCGCCTAACATAATATTTCCTATATTTTAGTTGTGCACCACTCCTTGCCAAGGTCGATTCTGGATTCCGATCCACGATCCCTTGTCAGCTTCTCAGCTCGCAACATTCCCCTATGCCGAACTTTCTGCCCTCATGATCTTGATGGGCCTACCTTAGCACAATAGAGCTCACCTGATGGACCGAGGGCGGAATTTAGGTGGTAGTAGGCGCACGGAGGTTGACATAGTAGGCTACAGTCAAAGAGAGAGGGCTCGAAGTTGTCGACAGCGCCTCGTGACACCTGACACCTAACACTTTGTATAACTCGCTGGAAGCCAAGCGTATGCCGAGACTTTCCCTTTTCAGCATCATTCGTACCCCAGAGTGCCAGTACTAGTGGTGAAACCTTCTGTGCGAGCTCAGTTGGAATTTGGGATTCATTCAAGAGCAGCCTTATCGAGAAACGTCGAAATGTGTGAGTTTTTCAGATTTGTTATCGCCTGCAGGACGCGCAATGATACATGGAAGCATGGGCTCTGGAGCCTGAAGGATGCCATGATCAGGGGACCTGACAGATGAATTTTCAATGGCTCTGGTCAGATATTTACGCGAATCTGTATTTCAAAGGCCACGTCTGATGCACACAGACCTCACACCATGAACCTGCTGCCCTGGTCTCCCACTCTGAAAAGTAAGTCATGCCTTGTGCATTCGGTCTCGGTTTTTTTTATGACATGATGGAGACTCACGAAGCGTTGATCATCTTGTCTTTCTTGGTTTTCCAGTCATCGCATGCTCGTTCCATAGTGTTGCGATTGCGTGCACCGTTTTTAGGCTGCTGTATCGCTGGCATTTGGCTCATTTCTGGTGGGAAGACGGTTGGGCCGCGTTCGCGCTCGCAGTCGATGTTTTGTGCCTAGCGGCCATCTGGCTGGAGGCACCTGTGAGAGGTGAGAATTGAGATCTCAGCTGACACGACTTAATGGTTCGTCAACCAGTCCAGGGATTGCCACCTATAAAGAATATCGCCAATTGGATAGCACCTTTGGGTTTTACCTGTGTTCTGTGGTGCGTGCTATCGATTTCGCACGCAAATGTGGTGGTGGTTTGTGGGACTTAGTTTTGCTTTTTTCCCACCGTTTTCCCTGTAGGGCTTGTCGGATAAGCATCCTGTTCTCCATCGTCCGCATCGCGAGCCCCTCTCAGCAGCTTCGACGCATCGCATGTTTCATCTGTTGTTCATTCATTGTCATGTGGGCTGCATTGATTGGCCAGAAAATCCAGATTTGCCTCGAGAACTTTTGCTGTGAGATCACCGCTTTGGTAGGACTCTCTCAACTCATAAGTCAGTGTGCCAGCCATTCTCGCGTTTATGTCAAGGCCTTAACCCTCCCTCCCTCTTTTGACAGCGGATGTGATTTCCGATCTCGTGCTCGTCGTGTTGCCTATTTACCTCCTGCGACGGACAAAGATTAACCGCCGACAGCGGATCATGATATTTTCGGTCTTCGCTGCATCGTTGTTGATCACTGTGGTCACTATTCTCCATTCTTCCGTTGTCTTCACTGTGCATTCAGACGGGATCCTTGTTATCAGTCATGTCAAGGTAAGTCACATTCGATCTGTCATCTTTTTTTTTGGCACGTCATAAGAAAAGGGGGGATAATAAAGGATTTATATGATTCCTTCTACACTCAGCAAAATATACCCTGTTCTTGTTGCTGCACACCCGCGTCATACCATTATTTGTTCTACTTTTCTACTTTTTTGTTGACTCATGTGCTGACAGACGGCGCTCGCACTCATCGTGTGCAACCTCCTCGTGATCGTGGCGTTTATCTACCGCAAATGTCGCCGAGACAAGGCGAGCGATCTCGACGTGGTGGATGAGGTGATCTCGTTCACGAGTGTGGATTTGAACACGGGCCTCACGGAGAGTGCTGCGGACAAGCGCACAACGATGATCTCACAGCCCTCGATAGGGTCACAGAGGTCTCACTTGACGATCGGGTCCTCAGATTCGGGCTCGGAGCAGAAGACAGAGAAGGGTACGGGATCCAGGTCGGTGCAATAGGTTCTTGTCGTACGCGAGCTCTGTTCGGGGAAGACGGGGACTAAATCATTGGTAGATTCATCCACATACTGTAGTCACTCACTGAGGAAGTAAATTCGCTCGTAATTTGTGTATTATTACTTAGTTGATACAACCTGACTTGTTTGTCGGATGTTTCATCCTTTTCCTTCGCTCTCTTTCCAGTCTGATTCTGCCTACTGTATCTACATCGTATTGCAGTGTCTTTTCCTCGGTCAGTTTATATACATATACTGTCGCATGCTCAGGTTATGTGCTGTCTTAGACACATCTATGACAGCTGTTGAATATGCAAGTCGTGCTGGTAAATTGGTGGCAGACATGTTGATAAGTTCATTCATCCAACGCTCAGAATATATAATTGGTGCACGGTCAGTAATTACTGTCCATACTTTCATAACGAAGATCGGAGTCAACATACTGAAAGTCGTGAATATATTTCCTTTTCGTCGCTCCTCCAGTATAATGCTATCCTGACTTGTCCCCACTTTTGATGTCCCACTGGAAACACCAGAGAGCTCTGGTACCAGTGGACTTGGGGACTTGAACGACCAAGTCGACGACCTAGTGCAGATGAACGTACGTGGTCCGAGTCTTCCTTACTCCTCTCTTCACTGCAGGCTGCCTGGCTGAGCTCGACTGTCGTGAACTCGATATGGCTCCTCTCGACGTTAGAATCCTCCTAAGACTTGCTTGGCCCCTGTGCACGATGCCATAGATGAAGGTGATGATGACGAGCAGATTACATACAAACACCGAGAGCGTACTCTGTTTCGAGGAATTCGAATGCGAGTTCGATGATGCATCATTATCTGATATCAGACATCATGGTAATAAGTGCCAGAGGGATACTCGCCTCGATGTGTGGGACAATGATGGCTGCCGGCGAGTTGCATTTGAAGAGGACTGTTGCATGTACGACCGTGACGACATTAATGATCATGCTGGCGGAAAATGTGGAGAAGATCTTGCGCTTGCGGCTCAGCTTCACGCCATGCAAGAACATGATTGGGAGTGCGGTCAAGAGTATGTCGCCAAGACAGTCCGCTACTATCATTGTCAGGAAAGTTAACTACGCCTGAGCACGAGTTGCTGAGAAATACCCGTGCTCACTAGCAGTGGCTGTCTGGGCGATTGCGACTGCAGTCGTGAGCGCACATGTGCTGCGAATGCAAGCTTCCAGTCGCTGAACCATCAAAAGGATCCCACTCCGAACACGACACCAACGCACATGGTGATTCGTTTCAACACGACTTCAAGTGGCGAAACGCACCCCATGGACACCAGTATACTTAACTTCGTCGTCCTAGCATTCGTCATGGTATAGTCGTTTAACGTGCGTTGTCGAGGGCAGGCGGACAGACTCACCACATTGTGGTGGGAAACACAAAAGCGCCGATCCACTGGGAAATATTGTTAGCGAGACGAAGGCGGCTGGCTAAAGCAAGTATGTTCCCGCCAGCTAAGGGTTATTGGAGGATAACGGAGATCAGGCTTGCCACATCGACAAAGAGGGCGGCGACAGCCCACGCATCATCCCACCACATGAACGCCATAGACCATTTGTATCAGATCCTGAACAAGGTGGAGAGTATTGCCAAGCTGTGGAGGAACACTGTGACTGCTATGATCGTGATGGGTCTGGATTATGACTGGGAAAAGTACCAATTGTCGTCCGGGTCCCATGATGTTAGACTCATCGCCTGCAATGAGCGTACGTCAGTTGCAACTCTGGCCGATTGCGGCCCGGATCCGCCAGCACACCTCTTGTATATCCAGGTTAAAAGGAGTGTGTTACTCTGCTATCAAGAGTCTCACAGGGTCGAATCCATACGGCATAGGGACAACAGTATGAGAGCTTTCATTCGCTTGAAGATGTCAAAATCTCTCCCAGGAGTCTCAGGGGGAAGAGGTTCCTGAAATGTTTGATCAAGTGTACACGTCGTCACTGACTAGTACTCACTGACGACCACGATATCATTACGCATGGCTTTTGCGGCGCTCCAAATCATATGCATTGTGTCCGATTGTACTCAGGCTGTACGCAGTGGACTTGCCAACATCGCCAAGCGGCAGAAGTCGTCGAAATATTCAAGGAGCCCTCCAAGTTCTTAAAGCGGCGACGTAAGTTTGGCAAACGTTGAAAAAAACTCTCCAAAACTCTCCAATAGGACGATTTCCGCCGAGTCTACGTCGATATCAACATACACCACTGGTACTAGAGTTGACTCTTCGCTCGTGGCACGCGTTTGCGAAAACCTTGGTATTTGTGAGTGCGCATCGCGCGAGCTGTAAAAAGTTGGAATCGCCTCACAATTCGTCCGGCTGGCATCAGACAGTTGTTACATAATACGGTACGTACAGTACTTGGTTGGTACCTGGTTACATAATTCTCGTGTCAAAGTCTGCGAAAACATGGCATCCATGATTCAGCAAAGTGTTTCATCATCTCAAACCGATTTACATCCTACTATCAACCCTGGCTCGTCCGCGTCAACTTCACAGCTCTGCAGGAAAGAGAGTTGTTGAATAAAGGAATTTTGCTTATGGACCCTTTGCAAACTGCACGCGGATAGCGCGCCATCGACACTCGCAGCGTCCGAGTGACACGTTCGAAAGTATGTCACTTGACACCGTGCCCGTTGATTCTGTGTAATGTCGTGATGCTTTCATGTGTCCATCCTCCGTGTTCTAGTCCTCCCTTAAAGTCAGTCCTTGATGAAAAAGCTCTCTCCTTCATCACTCGCGAGACTTTAAAGAGAATACCCAAGTGGTTGATTCTAGTACCATGAGCGATTGTCCATTCTTCGTGTCAATTTGAATCAACGTTCACCGTCCAGGAAGCATGGAACGATCAGCTCCGGTTGTTCAGAACTCTGCTCGTAACTGGTTATACTCGTGCTCTGTGGCTCGAAAGGTATAAATATGATTGATCATATACATGGGACAGCTCATACCCGACTCATTGATTCTCTTCCTCTCTCTCTATGAATACCTGCGACCCCGGTGCAGCCACAGATCCATGTGTCTTTGATCGACTACCACCCCTGAAAGACCAAGTAGACGACTTTGTTGTTCTTGATGGCGCGGACAACGACCTTCCTTTGCTGGTCTCTTGACTGAACTCTATCTGGGCAAGATCGACTGTCGTGAGCTCGTGCTCATTCCAGTCGGGTACCGAGTCCTCGAGGCCTGTCTTGCCCTTGTGCAACATGCGGTAGACAAAGCTGACGATTACGAGCAGGTTGCACACGATCATTGTGCACCCCACTTTGACGTGTTCAAAGATGATCGAACCCGACGTGAGGGACTGGAAACACATGACCGCCTGTATGACTGTGACAACGTTGATGACCATGCTTGCCGAAAACGCGGCAGATATCAAGATCTTCCGTTTTCGCCTGAGGTTCATCTCGTGTAAAGACCAGATCGGAAGTGCACTCAAGAGTACGTCCGCGATACAATCCGCTGTCACCGTTGATGGTAAACGCAGACACAGGGTCAACAAAAGTCTAGTGCTCACTGGTGGTCTGGGATATGAGGACTGTCCTCGTCAGGAGACATGCACGCGAAATGCAGAGCTGAAGTCGCTGTCCGAGCATCCCGATCGCCATGATCCCGAACAAGACACCAGTGCCAATGGAAATGTGCCTCAGCGTGCCTTCGGGATGTGATAATCGCACCATGGCGGTCAATATGCTTATCCTCGCTGCCCTGGGATCCGTCGTAGTGTCATTTCCTCGTCATCTTTCTCGCGCCATCGAGTCGACAAGCGAACGCACCACATTACTGTTGGATATGCAAACGAGACGATCCAGTTTCCGATGGTGAAAAACCGAGGGATACTATCTGATCATGGGTGACCCATTAGCGATAAAGGGAGCAGGTTCGATATGATCTTACCACTTGGAATTGGTTGCTCGAGCAGCGCAGTGACCAGGCAAGCGATATCGGCCAAGAACGCAACTGCAGCCCAAGCATCGTCCCACCACATATGGCCTGTATGCCATCGGTACCAGAATCTGAACAAGGTGCAGAGTATCGCCACGCTATGGAAGGATACTGAGACAGCTATGGATGGCGTAGTTCGTCATCAACGACATCTGACAAAAGGTGGGTTGAAAGTCACCAATCAATGTCCAACTCCAGTTAGGGAACATCATGTTGGGCTAGGTTTCGGTGGCGAGCAATCTTCCGCTGTGTTCAGCGCCCGCCTTTTTGTACATTTGTATTCAGGGAGGGTGCGTTGCCGATGGGCCGCAGCACATATCATATTCGAATATGATGGCAGTTGATGGCAGTTGAACGTTGAATATCGGACTCAGGGACTCAGGGCAAGGACAGGGAACCCTATGCGGGCGAGACTCTGAATCATCCGGCTCTCCCCTGTTCACACGCAAACACTGGCACAACCGCAAACGCACCTGCACTTCAAGTTGCACTTACTATTTTATTCGCATTTGTGTTTGCCTGCGAGCGCGATCGTTTGCTCACGCCCCCACCCGTCTACGTACGCAAACACACAGCTACCTAATATGCTTTTCGGATTTGTGTTTGCACAGCGCACAAGCGCCATTGTTTGTCTACGAATTCTTCATGCTTCCCCACCACCTTCGGGTGTCGGGGTACATCCTGGGTCTATGACTTAAGTAAGTACGGTATCCCCTCGCGGTCACCGTGCGGGTACGGGTGTGGGTTAGGCTCTGGAGTCGGACCACATACAAGGTTACTCCTGCTCTTGTCTATTCATAGCCAGGTGGGCCGGAGTTTAAAGCGCGAATCGTCAACCCCATGGCACGAGACAGAACCATATCGTCCCAAACGCCACATCAAATCCAAGACATGTTTACGGCTCCAATATGCGAAGCATCACAGTCGCGGACACGGAACGGAACCGGTTTATAGCACGTACAAGGCTTCGTTCTGGTCAGCATCCCCAACTCCGAGTCCTTTACACACCGCTCGTTAGGGTCGCTTCAGTTACTGACAGCTATACTCAATATCCCCGACTAAACAGGACTTAGTAAACACAACCGACGGTCGGACACCATCGCTAATGCTACGGAACGATAAAAATGGACTCGGATTTGGCCACCAGCAGTGGCCGGAAACGGCGATAAATTCAATTCCAGTTGGGCGGAAAAGTTAAGCCGATGAATGGTGTAAATTTCAAACGTGAGTTTGTAAACTCTGTTACATTCATGAATGGATCAAAAAGGTACCAACATCACTGATCATGTACATTATGGGACAGCTCAAACTTAATGCATTGGCGCGCTTCCACCGTCTCTGGATATATCGGAGACGCCGCTGCAGCAACAGTTCTCGGCCCATCTTGGAACTACCAGGGAATGACCGAATAGATGATTCTGTCGTTCCTGACCATGCGGACAACAACCAACCTGTGCTCGGCTCCTGTCCCTCCCTGGGCGAGGTGAACTCAATGGCGCATGGCTCAGGTAGGGTTTTCAATGCCCGTCTTGCCATTGTCCAGGGTCTATCCGTCGTGGCATCGCCCGCTTGTCTATTCTCGCGCGCCATCGACCCCGATCAGTGAACGCAGCACGCCGGTGTCCGACATGCAAAGAGGACGGTCCAGTTTCCGACGGTGGAGGAACGAGGGACCCTGGCTGATCATTTGCTCGTCAAACATAGACGTGGGCGGGTTCGCTGATAGCCTTATCATCCGAAGTGGGTTGTTCCAGTATCGTAGCAATCAGGCGGGCCATATCTGATGGCCAAGAACATTATCGGTCAGCGCCGTTACCAGAGCTTCAACATAATCGAGAGCATCCCCTCGCTATGGAAGGGTGCCGAGACAGCTAGGGATATTGTTGTTCGTCATCAATCATTTGAGAGAAGCGGGTGATTCACCGGTCCATATTCAATGTCCAATCCCAGTGGGGGTGTCGGCTGGCAAGCGACCTTCAGTTTGTCCAGACGACCTTTTGTACATTCGTCAAAACCCACCGTTACTACTGAGTCTGTAACGTGAGTCCTAGCCATGGCACCAGGCAGCGAATTATCTCAAAACCAAAGGTACAAGCTCGCGGACAACGTTAAAAAAGCACAGATTTATAACACACAACTACTCTGATCACTTGTCTCCTTTACAAACCACTCGTTCGGGAGGCCCCAGTTACAGAACTCAATGTTCCTGATCGACCAGGGCCCCTGAACGACCAACTAGAAGATTTGGTCGCGGCTGAGGGATCAGACGACACATCCTGGCCCGTCTTTTGGCTGGATCCCACCCGAGGGAGTTCAACTGTCGTCAACTTGACCTTGCTTGTGTCAAGTCGTGATTCATCCGTACTCGTCTCATCCTTGTCCATAGCTCGGTAGACCCACGTGACAATCACCAGGAGGTTACATACCATCAACGAAAGTGCACTCTAACTCTGGAATAAGCCTCCTCCTGTTTCAACCGGTCTCGGTGCTCACCTTTATATGTCCGAAGACGATGGTGCATGACCTGATGACAAGCCGGAGCAGCACTACGACATGCGTTGATGACCATGCTCGTCGAGAACGCGGAGAAGACCAAAAGTTTTTGTTAACGATTCAGCTTCATATCATGCAAGAATAATACCGGAAGCGCAGTCAAGAGCACTGGTCTGCAATGTCATCCGCTGTCACCGTTGGGAGTCAACGTTTGTCAACGGTCTGTAAAGCTTGTGCTCACTGATAGTCTGGGCAATGCTGATCTGCCCGGTAATGAGGCAACTATTTTGGGGACAAACGTAAATTCGTTGACCGATCACCCAGCCATGGCTCCGAACGCGGCACCCACACCAAAGGCAACACATTTCAACATGCCCATGGGTTGGGAGACGCGTGCCATAGATCAGAATACTTAATCTGCTCAACCTAATGTCCGCCTAGCGGGTCAGACGCACCACAAACGCGAGTTGAGGCACTCACCATAATTCCGTGGGAAAAGCGGAGAATCCAGTTGCCGCTGGTGAAAAAGCTTGGAATGTTGGCTGAGGATGCTCGCCTTTAAAAATGACGATACGGAAGGAGACTGCTTCGTGTTCTTACCACCCGAAACAGGTTGCTCGAGCCATATAGTGACAAGACACATGATATCAGCCAAGAGCACGGCCAGACCCCATGCTTCTTCCCACCACATACGTGCTGTATCATCCGATACGAAAGCCTGAACAGTGTTGAGTATCGCCAAGCCATGGAAAGTCGTTGCCAAGGCAAGGACACAACAAGATTTGTCATCACTAGTTGTTCAAAACGGCTAGAAAGCAACAGGCAACGAGAAAAAGGGTGAGTTTCGGGTTGCGCAAGGATGGTTTATGGCGCCCAAGTTGAAGCGCCTTTCGTATATCTGAAGCGCTAGGAGAGCACGACGCTAGCAGATACCTGTTCAGGTCAGTCAGGAGATCACTGTCTGGTGCCAGGGGGTTGGTTGTTGCAGCGATGAGCAGATGAGGCAGCCAATGTCGGTAAGAAGGGCAAGCACAGCCCATGTATCCTCCCAACCAAAGCGGGAGATTAGTACCAGCAGTACGTTGACCTGAAAACGCTGGAGACGATGGCGAGAGTATGAAAGACGCATGCAACCACTGAGGCAGGCCGGAAGCTTCCATGATGAACCTTTGATCTCTAGTGGCCAAGACTGCCCTGGAGCTGGCATGGCTTACGAAGGCGGGTATTAGTGTGAGAGAGGAAGTGAGATGTTTAGGATTAATTGTAGTCCGAGCATCGTGAGCAGCGAGCGAGTTTAAGGATCGCGAACGACTGAGTTTAAGACTAAACCAATTTGAGGGAACACAAAGGAACAGCAACCCTTTGTGTGCAATCACGTTTGAGTGCCGCGAACGCATGATATACATATACACCTTCAGTCTTAGAAAGGGACGTCAACAGTGGACCTGAGGGCGGCCGCCGCCCGCCTGCTTGGAGTTCTATGTCGCTTGTTACCACTCGGGGGTATTATCGGCTATAATCTAGAGAAGAAACACAAGTCCGTGCAGTTCCATAACGCTAACATAAGGAAAGACCCCAAAAACCGCCAGAAATTTAACTAAAGAAATAAAGAATCATGAACTCTGCATGATATATAAACACGCCAAGATCTGAGAGTATGTACTCTTGGCCTCTATGCTCATATATGTAGGTCGTCTGAATCTGCTCCCATCCCTCACTCATCGATCATGCTCGTCGTTGTGTACACTTAGGCAATGATACGCATGCCAGGTATGGATTGGCTTCATGAAATCCGGGCGTATGGAATATAAAATTCAATGCTCCTCCAATGGCGGGAGGCTAAAAGTATAGTACTATGGATGTTTGAGGTAAAAGTACTAAGATCAAATGAAATACCTAACTGAATTCCACTAAATAAAATGTATCCCGTGTCTGTAAAGTGAATTCTTCGCACCGACTCGTTTCGAGTCGTTGCGTGTGCCATTCATTGTACCGTTCACCCTGCCTTATCTCCCATTGTTTATGACGCCATCGCCATTGCT
>QGOI01000328.1:0-13967 GCA_003313885.1 Boletus sp. MG55 | reverse complement strand
GGTGTATCTGGCAGGGCGAGGAGTGTTTTCTGGGAGAGAAGCGAGCGCGGAAGAAGAAAAGGGGGAAAAGTTTGACCAACGGTGTGGCCCGACGCTTTCACCGGTGGATTCTCTGCTGTGTGCCATCGTCGACGAACGACACAAAGCAAACGAAGCTCACCATCTAGATCACGTGAGAATCACTGATGTCATTCCGAGTCTGGCCCGGGGGTTACCACTTTAACTCGTTTGCCTTCGAACCCCCAGGATGGGAAAAAACTACTACAAGGTGCTCGAGGTGCCCCGCACCGCGACAGACGATGAAATCAAGCGCGCCTATAAGAAGATGGTATGTACTTCTCCCCTCTCCATACCGCCCTCTCACCCCTCCTAGGCCTTGAAATGGCACCCCGATAGAAATCAGGGGTCCGAGGAGGCTTCCAAAAGGTTTAAAGAGGTCAGTCATTTCGTTTTTGAAAAAATCAAACGACCGTTCACCCTATTTCCTAGATTTCCGAAGCCTTTGAGGTGCTCAGTGACTCGAACAAGCGTACTGTTTATGACCAAGTAGGCGAAGAAGGTCTCAAGGGTGGAAGGGTACCCCACAGAGCTGGCCCATCCGGCTTTGGTGGCTTCCCCGGTGCCACCTCCAATTTCACCACCGGCTCGGGTGGTCGGGCAGGATTTTATCCAACCGATCCCCAGCGACTATTCGAGTATGTATCATGTCATGACCCATGTCTACACCCACGCTAACCCGCTTTACAGACACATCTTTTCCAGCGGCGGTTACCCTGTATTTGGTGGTATGGGTGGTATGGGTGGTATGGGTGGAAGGACCCCAATGTCATTCGACGACGGCCCCGGTACCTCCTTCTTTGGATCTATGCCTGGTGGCATGCCCCACCGCACCTCAACCCAACAACGTTCAACATCTGCACCAGCACCCCAACCTTTGGAGATCACCCGTCCCCTCAAACTTTCATTAGAAGAACTTTATTCAGGCTGCACCAAACATCTCAAAGTTAGCAGAAAGCTCCTCGACGGCTCAACGGAGGAAAAGGTTCTTGAGATACAAATCCTTCCCGGATGGAAGAGTGGCACAAAGGTTCGCTTCCCATGCGCAGGCAACGAGCAACTAAGCGGCGAATCCCAAGACCTCGCCTTCGTCGTTGAAGAGAAACCCCACCCTGTCTTTACGCGAGATGATGACGACCTTGTATGCAACCTGAAGATACCCCTGGTCGATGCTTTGACTGGCAGTGACACCAAAAAGGTAGTGGAGTTTCTAGACGGCCGCAAACTTCAGGTCCCGTTGCCTGTAGGGATAGTAAAGCCCGGTCAGGAGACAAGAATTGTCGGTGAGGGCATGCCAATCCGAAAACAGCCAAGCTTGAGGAAAAGGGGGGATTTGGTTATCCGTTGGGAAGCTCAATTCCCAGACCGCCTAACTCCCTCGCAGAAAGAGGGTATTCGGCGGATATTAACATGAGCATCTTAAATACCGAGGCATTTTCTAGCTGTAATTGTGCACTGTACTCCTAATACTCACGCTTTATGTAGCATGACCCCGGGTGAATACTATCAACCCAAGTGATACGACGCCGTTGTTTTTGTTCCATGAAACCCTGTTCGTAACAATCACATCGGGACCCGGGAGGGCTCCTTGATTTATACGGTGCCACCAGTCTAGAAGCTTTTGAAAGGTCGTGGCATTTCCGATGTCTTTGGAAGTGGGTTGCTAAGACTGCCCTGAATCAGCCCCCGTCGTTCTATGTGGGGTTTCTGAGGCCGTGCCAAGGCACGATTAAATTGTGAAATTTTGTTGACACTGGCAGGCAGATGTTCGTGCAGAGTATGGTGCGACAAGACCATTTGAGAATGACCAGTCAAGAGTGCAGAGCAGAGGTTACTCACCTTGTTCGGGGTTCCCGAGTCAATCTGGGGTTACAAGAAAGAATGTGATTCGACACAAAAATCGGCAGAGTTTGAAACAAAACGGACCACGATGATCGCTGGATAAAGTTAAATTTGAATTGGTTGGCCCCGCTGTGTTGAATCATGTGGTCAAGAGATCCATAAATCCTTCCATCTCTGGAATGAGCCAACGATGCCGTGGAGGAGAGGAGAGGAGAGGATAAGCTCATAGATATCACTTGATACGACGTGATACGCAGATATGAAAGCCATGATCCCGGAATTGGATCCCGAAGAGTCCACGTTGCCCCGATGAAGTTCGCCACCGGGACTTGATAGGGTTCCTCGTGCAACCAGTCCTGGCTCTCCGATCCAACAAGAAATTGGTAGATAATATGGTACGAGGTCCTTTGTTGATGCTCAACCCATGACGGATGACGAAGTCATCGCCCAAAACGTCCACTTCGATTAGTACGTTTACGGTTGCTTCAACCAGTCCCCATTGACCTCCAGGTCGTCAACAACCATGCTGTATGGTTTCATACTAGTCTTTACGCCACTTCAACAAATGAACGATTACTCACTCCGGGCCAGCGCCGGCAAGCAAAACGTGCCAAACATGAGGCAGTTGCGCAAAGGGAATGTCCTGCAAGCTTTATGATCGCTTGCGAATCTATCTATTGTAGTGCAGGTTGATCGCTCTTGACCGTCGGAGCTCACTCTTTCTCGTATATATTCATCGTGCGTTCAAAATCCACAGCGAGCCTGCTTTCTACTCACTGGCCCAGCAACGCCTTGCAGCTGCATTATCGAGCCTGTCACCCGAGAACCAAGTATTTACATCAGTCAACCTTCGTTCCGACAATGCCCGCAAGGAAACAAGATTATCACGCAGTTCTGGGGCTCACTAGCGACGCGAGCGACGATGCTATCAAAGCAGCATACAAGAAACTCGTGTGTAGTCATGCATCAGCCAGGGTGACTCTTTCAGCTAATGTCGGAACAAGGCTCTGCAATGGCATCCAGACCGTCATTTGGTTGGGAAGGAACGTGCGGCACAAATGTTCATTGAAGTAGGATTCTTCGTCCCAGTTCACTGCCTGCTCCGTTCATGACGGACCGCCAACAGGTGAACCAAGCGTATCACGCTCTGATGGACGGGAAAGAAAGCACACATTCCTCATCAGCGGAGACCTCATCGTCGACCAGCACCCCTACTGGCTGCAGCGCTGACCCCACTCATTCTGATATCCATCCAAAAAGTACTCAGGCATCAAGCCGGCCACCTTCGGCGAGCTCCAACTCAAGCAAGCGGTCTAGCCCCCAGTCTTCCAAATCGTCTTCCGTACCATGTGATGGTCATAGTGCGAACACCAAATCCAGCACTCAATCTAGGACTCCGCCACCCAAATCATCATCCGACAACCTTGAATCCGGTTCCCATCCGTGGCCAGCCAAGCCCACTTCAGATAGGAACCAATCTAGTTCCGACCGGATGAAGAACGGCCGCAAGTTCTCGAAGTCACACAATCATCTATGTGATCCTCCCGGTTCAGCCGCACCAAAGACCGCCACCCCCACATCGACGCATAGTCACAGTTCAGAGGGCCTCAGTGGCTCCGTCCGTCCTAAATCTTCCGAGAAGACTACGAGTTCCTCCCCTGCTGAGCCTGAGATGAAGCATTTTTCGCGTTCGGGGAAAACCTCACGCAACGGCTCGGGTAGGTCACGTACGTCGCCGCCCGTTATTCCACCTCCGTCCGGGCGTCCGCACAAGTCGCCCAAGCTTGGCTTCGCAGAGTGAGTGTGGACTGCTGTCTACATGTGAACGTGCTCACTCTCGATACTAGCGATTTCGTTCACAAGCTCTCCAAAGGGACGACGAAGAGCAAAAAGGGGCCACCAAACACGCTGTCTCATGATCAAGAGGCGACCCCGTACGGCTCGCCACTTCGTGCGATCAACAGTCCTCGAGGTGCCTCCAAGGAATGGATTTTCCCGCTCCCTTTGACGCTTGACGAGATGTACTACGGAACGTCTTATCGGTTCCTCGTGACGAGGGAACTGTTATCGCATCAAACCGAGCAGGTGGAAATCTCTATTGATATCCCTCCAGGGATGCGTAGTGGTACTAGGATTGTCTGCCCCAGTACAGGTCATCAGCGCAAGGACGGCACGCTCCAAGATGTGGTCTTCCTAGTCGAGGAAGTTCCTGATGAGCGTTTTTCTAGGGTTAAGGACGACCTGTTTCTGGACGTCTGCATTCCCTGGGCTGATCCTCTCGCTGACGAAGGAGGCGAAATCTGCATTCAAGGAATAGACGGGAAAGAGATCACCTTTACATTGCCTTATCCGATTTATGACAAGGCCACGGACGGCCAGGTCCTCGTCAAGGGGGCAGGTATGCCAATCCGGGAAGGCCGCAAGACGATCGGCCGTGGTGATATGATTGTCAGGTTTGTGTATTTTACACGAGGCTCCAGTCTAGTCATCATTGACGCGACTCCAGATGGCGGGTCGTGTTTGCCACTCACCAATCCAAGTGGCAGACATTGAAGAAAACGCTCCACCTCGACGTTTGACAGCCATGCGGAAGCGAATTAAGGTTATGACCGTATGCTATCTGTAACTTTCTTGAGGTTTTCACACATGAACAAGCATGGGTGTTTGGAAGACGTCCCCCGTTATTCCCGACTTCAGGTCACACTGTACAGTACTCACGACGTATGGAGACTTTGCTGGCTTATAGTACAAGATCTACATCGAGGTTGCATACTACTCGAGCGTAGCCAGTTCCGCCGAATCCCATTCCCAGTAGTGATTGGTGCGGCGCATGGCGGTGCACACGTGGAGCAAGTGAGGCGACTCAGCCTCAGGCGGCTGTAAGCTTCCAGCGAGAATACGTCAGAAACGAATCATGGGTGACCGGTGATACACGACCTGTTGCGACTTCTGAGATTCTGATCCCGGATGTTATTACTAACGTTTAGTCACTGCAGTGTTGGAAATGTCGTGCACTGGTGGGTGCTAGCACAAGTCTTCGCACTGGAAAGGATGCGGGGCACAGCACTACTAGAACATGCACACTTGCGAGAGGTGAGCCCTCCGGTGCTTCAAGCTTGGACAGAGCTCAAAGGTGGCGGATCCTCTTTTGCATTCCATTCCACGTGAGTGGTGATTACGATGACCCACGCCCTAGAAATGCGACGGGCACGCGGTGGCCCCCATCGCCATACCATGAGCCTACATAAGGCCACAAACCGCCAAGCGCCTCCTCATATTCGAATACCATCCTACCCTCACCGAAAGACTCGACATTCCAATGCCGTTCCCATTTATTTCGAATCAAAACCGAAATCCCTGGTTCAACCACTTGCCCCTGAAGGTGGGTCACTATACCTAGGAAGCGTGGGCGGTTTGACACCCATGTTTTTTCGAACCAGATTGCCAACATTGTTGGCGCTGTCTTCGTTATGGGCGGAAACGTGTATACCGTCATTTCTCCCTGGGATGTGTACTACTCTGGTAGAGAAACCTACTTCACTCCTGCCCCATGGTCGTTCTTCATCTGGTGGGTCACTTCCAAAGCTGATGGCGTTGCTGGACGTTGAGCCGCTTCCACCCAGGCCTCTGATCCATATGTTAATATTTGGCACATGCATCTACCAGTTCTCCGGTCGCGGTAAAGAAATCATTATCGACCGGATCGGCTGGCGGTTACCCCTACTCGATTTCCTCAATGCGATGTACATTTACTCTTGGACTATCCAGGAATACCGATATGGTGCGTGAACGCTTCCTCCTCCCGGCCCTCCCCCCCTTCTGACGATGCCTCAGCTCTGGTTTTCATCCTTTTCGCTGTGTCCGTGGTGACTGTAAGCGTTCCCTCCAATCTGACCATGTCTCGCTGCATTTCCTGACGTCTGATGCTAGCAAATCTATCAAGAAGTCAAAGTGACCGCGCTCCGCAACTTTTGTGACGAGGTGTTCCTGCACCTTCCATTTTCGTTGTACCACGGCTGGACCGTCGGCCTCGTTTTCCTCTCCGCGTTCGAAGCGTTCGGTGTCGATGCGCTCACGGAGCCAGCTGACCCTTGGACCAAGGCTTTCGTGTTCCTCTCACTGTACGCTTTTATTATTCTTGGGTCGTCCACGTCTCCTGACGTCCATCTCTCTAGCCTTCTTCTCCAGATCGTCGATTTCGCGTACGCCTATTCTGCCGTGGAAGGCGACCTCCCCGGGTGTCTCGCCATTTCCTGGTTCCTCTTCGCGGTCGTCGTTCAACAGAGCAAAGAGCGCTCTGAGTTCATCCATTGGAGCGGACTTGGTTTCGCCATCTTCTCTCTGTGCTGGATCATGCGGTGCGTGATCGGACTGGAGTTGAAGTTCCGAGGACGTAACAACAGGTTGGGCATTGGTGAAGAGACGTCCCGTCTCTTGGGCGGTCACGGTCACTAGAGTGGGAGGATCACGTATCATGCATGCCGTATCGAGTGCTGCAGTCGGAACTAGCAGCAGAATTCTGGATTGTCAGTCATGCCCGCACTTTTGTATTCTGGTCACCAGACGAATATTTTTCCTCCATGCCTGTATCGACCTTGACTCGTGTACCATAATTCATTCTACATAATTTTTTTTCACAGCAAGTCAGATGTCGCCTGCGCTCAGACTCAGTAAGATGCAATACAACAGAGTAATCAGCATAGCAAATCATAAAAAAAGAGGACATCAAGGCAAATGAATACGACATTGTAGCACGCAACCAGAAGCAAAGGAAAATAGCAAACGTGATGTACGAATCCCTATTCAAATTTCATCGGTTCCACCTTGTTCGGAGAAGGTAAATTAACGAAACCAGGCGGCGGGGCAGCCCGCTTTTTAGCTGGAGAGTTGTGCGGGCTGTCACTGTCGCCTTTTCTTGACTTCGAAGGCTTCAACTTGCATAATGCGAGCGGGGGAGGACCGATAAGTCGTGACACAGTCCACGGTAATTCAAATTTGGCTAGGCTGGCCCACTGAAGATACCGTGACAGCTCCAGGTGAAGGGTAGGATAGTATGCTGTGGATGCTTTGCGGGAGATCTCCAACAAACATTAGCACTGGCTTGAAGGGAAACGGATCAGCATACCAAGATGATTCGCTCAAGACCTGAAGCAAAAAGGTCCATATGGAAACGGCGAGCAGACATTTCATGTTCGCTGGACAAGTTGAGGTCGTGGACAGATCTTGAGATGGTGTTGATGAGCTTAAGGTGCGTTGTCTACTCCAAGCGGTGAGAAACGTTCATGAAATACGCATGTGAACATACAAAGTAGCCCATCGCCTCAAATTCCACACCGCCTGTCATACCTCCCGGTGCCTTGGGTTTCTCAACCTTCCCTTCATCGACTTCTGAGAGATTCCATATGGTGTTGTTCGGATGACAGAAGACCCAGAAATAGTCCCTGCATACGTCAGAAAGTTCCTGCAGATATGACTTGTATATCCTTGGACGATGTAACGATTCGATGAATGCGTGTGGGGATACCGGAGCTGCGGGTGATTCTGTCGGTGGAGGAGCCGGTGTCAACAAGAGAGCACGGATAAGCGAGAAAAAGTTCTTGTGGGGCGCAGGCAATGTAACGACATTGCTGGAAGATCCTGATGATTCCCATGCCTCACGACGAAGGCGCCCACCAGATGAGGGAAGAGACGATGCTGGATAAACTTCGAATAGGATAAGAAGTAGCTCAACGATCAGCTGACGGGTCGCTATATCGCCGGGTTTCTTGTCAGAGTAAAGCAGTGAGATCAACTGGACAAATGGAGTTGGGCAGGAACTTCGCAGGGCGAAGCACCCAATTGAGGACGTGGAGAGAGCTTTGAAGCACCGTAACAGCTCGTGAAGCATTTGATCATCATGTTGCTCCTCACTTGAATTCGGATCAAGGTCTCGTTTAAAAGGAGATGTAAGACTGAACTGACCGCCATTCCACTTCAAGAATCTCATTGAGCCTCGTCAGCAACGCGCTATAGCCCCCTGAGCGGAGGAAGTCCTCTGTCCAACTGGAAAAAAGTTGAATTAGGTTTACCAGCAATAGCAAAAGGACAAGGCTACCTTGCTGCCTCGTTTCTTAACATAAGTCTCAGCTTTTTGACAACTTCCATATCGAGTGTAGTACTGGAAGACGAGGTCAAGATACTGCAAAACTTCACAGGGGTCAATCCCTTCCCGAGTGCCTTCTCTTTAGATTTGCTTGACACGAGTTCGACAGGGATCACAGGGGCTTGTACACGAGAAAACGTTTGTGCGGCATCAGACGATGCCCCTCTCCTGTGAGATTTGTCTGAAGTGTCCATAGTGTGGAGATCGGTAGTGCTCTTGCCAGCAAAGGCGGACCCCCAAAGCCCGCCTCGCCTTGGCTGGCCATCGGACCCCATTGTACAGAGAGGGGCATGAGGAGAGGCTATGGACTCGATGCTGCGCGCTTTACGTATCGTACGGGGGGTGGACGGGGCCGCTGCAGCGGTAGACGGGTTAACCGTCAAGACTTGAGAGGACTTGAGCATGGCAGCTTTCACCGTAGCGTCCATGTTGGCGAGCTTTGGACGGAGAGTGGGTGGAATTTGTAGATCGTCCTGTTCATTTTTGGTTAGATCTCGGAAGATTTCGGTTGGGATATCACTGACCAAGAGTCTGTCGAATGCCTGATTGGTGACTACGGGTTCGACCGAGAAGTCCTGCAAGGCTTTCATCGACATGGACTTTTCGTGTTTTGCCTTGTCCTTGTGGGACGTCGCTTTCAACGGCCGAGTCGCTGGCACTGCAGAGGCAGGATCTGGGACGTTCTCCTTCCCGTTGGAGATGTCACCTAGACTGGTGACCATGGTAAATTCAGTGGAAGGTAATCTTTTTGAGGGCAGTATGCTTTTGAACATGACTAGTAAACGTCGTAGTAGAAGCTGAAGTTGCAACTGTCAAAGCTCGCGGTTCAAATTCTCGACGCGTCGGTCACGTGCTTATTTATTTTGTGGATTTATTTAGCTTGACGGTATTACATAATGGTACTGCCATGGGCGCTGTTTTAGCTTCTGATTGATGCACGTTGCACATGTCTACCGACGACATCTGATTGGGCGCGCAGTAGGCGCAATTTCCGTTCGGTCGGTATATAGCTTCAAGGCGTCGCGCTGGACTTTGCTCCCGCACACGCTCGATCAACCGCTCAGTGTTTGGCCAAGTCACCTCATACCCTCTCGAACTCGTAAGTTTCTCTTGTTCACTAATAATATGGCTAATGGGACACTGCAGAAACGACTATGGTTGTACTACTACCTTAAACGCTTCAACCACCGTGGTATATGGGGTGAGTAGGATAAAAAGCATGAGAGCCGTAAATGGGCGAATCATCGCTGGCTAATCTCAAACCAGCAAAAGTAGATTTCTCCCTTGAACATGCAAAAGGTCGCGCCATTCAACTGCACCCCCTCTCGTATCGCGCCGCTGCCAGGCTGTTTCCATGACCATCAATGCCTGATGGACATTCCCAAATTGACTCTGCAGTCCGACCAATCTCGCCTTGAATATCTCCCGCTTCATTGGGTCGTCCGTTAGGCATCCTGCCAAACATATTGGGAATACCAGTGTCCGATCGAGCGCCGACATCGGCAGTTGGCTTATAAGCTGGGTGATGGCATCGATGGACTGCATAATTTCTGGCACACCTGTAAACCCATCAGTCAAGGTTCCTTCCTTATTCACTGTCATCGCCCCTACCTGGAATTGCCTCGCTCAATACCGTGTGCAAGTACAAGAGTGCCGCCTCCTGGTATATCTTTGCTACCAATTGTCGCGTCTCAACGACGACTGGAAACCCTGGTATTCCCCTCAAGTTCGAGTCCTCCCCGACAGGAAGGTCTGGGTGCAATGGAGTTTGATCAGGTTCCCGGGAGTACATTGGTTCGCATGAACGAAGGTGGCTCTCCACGATGTTTCCGCGTCGAATCAGCTCTTTCATGCTCAGGCAGCCTTTCCGCATCTCTTGTGCCTTCCAGCATGAGAGGGTGGAAATTTCGGCAATACCAAGCAAGACTTCGTCCGGACATCCAGTTAAGTTGTCCACCCTAAGGCCCGAGTCTTCTTTGGCGCTCATACCCGAAGTAGCTGACCAGAAGCCTCCTCCTCCCCGATACAACCGTCGATAGAAAGCCAAGTGTTTGGGTATGGTATGCAAGGTAATCGCTGACATGACATCTAACCACTATCAACAATAAATCAGCCATAGGTACCGGTGCTGTTTCAGTTACACTCTCACCATAGTAGCTTTCAGTGCTACCCGCGCAGCTTGGCTCATGTTCAGCATGGCCAGTTTGGGGTTTTCGTGCGTTGCAATTCCAGTTTGGACCATCCAGTCGTTGGCAATATCAAGCATTGGCCGCCAGTCGGTCGCGCCTCCAGAGAATAAGGAGAAGCCGATGAGGTGTAATGCAGCATTCGCATCACCTTCCGCCCACACCCCCTCTCGAGATTTATACAATTGTGCGTGGGCACTATCATAGAATATTATTGCCGGCGAGTTCTCCAGAGTGCTGTTCACTGGTTCTAGTCCTCTGGCGGCGCGGATCCGCATGTTATGAAGACTGGCTAGGGCACATATGGCGTTTGTCAAGGGGCCTTGCGGGTTTTGAGATACAGCCTTTAATTGATTCATCAAATTCAAGTAAGTCTGGATTTTGGTCAAGAAAGCTTACTGAGTATATTGCGTTTGCAGCAGAGTTGCCTGGGAAGGCGAAAAGTAACCTTCTGACATGCTCAAAATAGTAGAATACATGCTCGCTCTGGAGCGGGTGCGCTGATAGCGCTGTGGCTTCGAGGTTAAATCCAAGCGCTTGTGGGTCGACACTATCAAAGGGCTGGTCAAAGAGCCCAAGGTCTTGTGGTGACGGATGCGAGGAAGAAAGTGTCGTGGATGGTGTGTATGGCGACTGGTTGATAAGCTGCGGTAATGATGGATCAATCAGCGGTAAGGTCATATTGAAAGGTGAGCCGAGTGGTAACCCTGGATTTCTGTCTCAGTCGTTAAACAGCACTTGGTGCACACTGCTCACCGAACATTGACATCATTGTTGGGCTTTCGCCTTGGCCCTGCGCATGAGTGGTGTCGACGATGGTAAGATTAGGCGCCCCAGTATCATTAGTGAAGGAAGGAATTATTGATCCACTCGCAGGACCCTGATATTGTTCGGTGGCAAAGACTGTCGACGACGACGATGACGACGACGTGGCCTGTATTATAGAAGAACGTGGTTGACCGCGGATGAGGCCAGCTCGGGTCAACTTTGCCTTAATTTCTGCTTTATAAGCTTCCACGGCGCGTTTGTCCTTGGGGACAAGTCAATAGATATCAGCAAAATGCGAGGTGACACGTACACGCATCCAGTCTGGACGTCTCGCCCCCCACCCCAGACAGTCGATTTGCAGCCGTCGGCATGTATGACAGGAGTCACCTTCCCGCTGTTCGTCGCATTTCTTCCAAGAGCTCGTCAGGGGAAGAATATACTATTGAATGGTCAACTCACCTTTCTGCGCAGTCGACAAGTCCTGTTGGCCGGTCCTTCATCAGCTGGTGGTAGGGACGAAGAGACGGAGGTGCACGAACCAACAACCACCCCTTCCCGCCGACACTGGTCGGGGAAGGTCTAGCGACATTTTGTTGGGTGTTCTACGCGAGCCCGTGTTAAGTGAGTCTGCTCCATCTGACGGTTTTGACGTGAGTGAAGAAGTCAAGAGATCTGGGGATGTGTTGGTGGATGTGGTTTCTGGCGAGGGAGACTGACTCCCGTAGGAGGAAGAGTTTGAGTTCCTCTGGGACATGCTGCCACGCAGGGTAAGTATCGTTGCGTCAGGGGGATCGAGGATGGAGGTTGTCATTAAAAGTAGGTATGACAGACAGATTGTCGTCAGGGAGGCAGTGATGCAAGGGATCGGAGGATGAAGGAGTAAAATCGCCGACGGAGTGGAGGGTATGAGGCAGTCGGGGATATAGATTGGGCAGACTCGCAAGGGCGAATGCAGTGTGATGGCATTGACACGAGCTGGTTAAAGAAGCTGATAAAAAACAGAGGAACAGTACTAAGGGGCCGGAAGTCTGTGCATCAAACCATATTGGTAGGTCATGAAGTAATTGGGTACGAGTCCTCGGGTACTAACTCCGCAGAAAAGGGCTATGGCAAGTTCCCGTCGGTGCAGATCCAGCTGCGACCACGGAGTGACCACCCTCCCGTTTGGTATGTACCCATACATGTAACCCCTCATAAAAAGTTCTAGATTGTGTCAGATGTCTTCTTGGGAACGCTTCTTGAAAATATTCAACCTTTAACGTATTCGCCTTTCAGGGTGACCTTTCATTCTCAAGCTCTATTAGATAAGCCTCCGAGCCCGATGGCGATGAGACTTTGAGGGGTGAGGAAGCGAAGTATCACCCGCGTCCGGGACTCGGCTCCTAGAGTCCATCCTGTGTAAATAGCATCCCGGTACAGCATAAACAAACCCAACAGAGTCACAGGCTGCAGAAACAAATGGTTATTCCAACCTCTCTGTGAACTCGTGACATACATGCATGCAAGGACGACACATGTTCGGCTCCCGGAATTCAATGTAGCCGCCCCGTCGTGTCTCCACTCACAGCCGAACAACTATCTTTGTTTCTCCATGAAACCCGATGCGTCGTAACCATACCCCAGCAACGGCGTGGTGAAATCCGATGCACTTGCGATGGCGTACAATGAAAGAGCGTGGATGTAGATAGGAATCAAGGCGAGGCGTTGGCTTGGGTGGTATGTCGTGTGCTAACAAGCACCCATTCACATTTTTAATACTGTCCGCTCAGGATGAGTCGCAGATCCAAAGAGTCCGATCATTTCGCGATAGGACCCAACCCCCGCATACTGTAAACTGTTCATCATGATCTGGGTGGTATGACTGGGGGACTATTCATTCGGACGGTGGAGCAAAGGGTTTGTGATTGGGCCGCCGGCTTCGGTGGTGCGGGTCTTCCGGCGTAGCTGGGAACACGTAGGTGAGGATGGGGGTTGAACGGGGCCTAAAAGATCGGACGAGTTCGGACTCCATTGACAGAAATAACAAATTACTTAAACAAACCGAACAACGAGGGAAAACCCGCGAGATAACACCGACTGATGAGAAGAAGAATGTCAGACGCATAAACAGCGGATACAAATTGTTGAACGCCGGGGCTAGGCCTTCTCCGATGTCTGAATCGCAGACAGAGGACATTTGGGCTGGCAGCTCCCGGTTCCTCGACTATCTCGTTCTTGACGGGGATCAAAAGTTGGAAATTATGCCTTCAGCTGGACGTCTGCCGCGATTGGCAAGTGCGCAAGTCATTTCGCCTCCCAACGAGCTTCCGATTCTAAAGGGCGCAGTCACTGGCCAGAGCTCAAGGCACTTATTAACAAGGCACACGTCGCATAACGGCAAATTACCATACGGGTTACGCTGCGCTTCTGCCAATGGCTAATCGAGGGCTCCTCTGGGCATCTTGCGCCGTGTCACTTTTGGAAGGAGGCGCCCGACGTCTTGACTCGGATATCAGGCAATACGTAGCCGGGTGGCAAATATGTCAACAACCCGTCACAGGTGTTGGCACTATGCTAGATCTTCTTGAACCGCGTCAGCCTCGGCATAGCTGCTCTTCCCCCAGGGTGGATGAGCCCTATCGCGTAGCCCTGACCTCACTGGGTCCAGATTATATCGGGCCAGGTGATGAGTCTCAGCCATTGTGGATGATAATGGTTGCCTCGAAGCACAGGACAGTCGCCACAAACAAACCCCACCCCAACATAATGGAGAAACCCGCGGCGAGGCCAATACTTGCCTTTCAAAGCGATCAAGCCCTGATGGACCCTCACCGCATCCGATGATGCATTTTGATGCGGATTGCCAAGCAACTGAATCTTCACGTACGCGGGAAGCCAGGAGTATACAATAGCAATAGCTCGAACAATGTCAGCACTGCGCCGATCCGATCATGATACGATTGTCATCCACAGCTTTGGCTCGCCTGTGCAAG
>QGOI01000323.1:0-16678 GCA_003313885.1 Boletus sp. MG55 | reverse complement strand
GAGCTTTCACCCCGACCACAGTCGATCCTTGTTTGCTATCCGTTTTCTTCTCGTCACCATCATGCGCGCCCTCCACGCCTGGACCCCCCGTGTCGTCTTTTGCTTCTGGCTCGCTCTCCTTGCCATGGCTGCATTAGGTCTGTTTCTCTATCGTAAAAAATACCCTATGTATCTAACCTTTCCATGTAGTCGTCTCCTCGCCCGTCCCCGAGCCAGAGCCAGCTCCCATAGACCCAAACCTCGCATCCGTCCTTGGGAGCAACCTCAACCTTGGATGTCAGAATGGGTGCCTCGCGGCGGCTAGCGCTCAGAAGCTCGTCAGTTGTCCCCCTTTTATGCGACCCATGCATGATGTTGACTAACGAACCTCTTCAGAACACCAATGCCGCGCTTGGTTCGGCAGTGACCCCGCTCTCCGTCCTCGGGGGTCTCGTCCTCGCAAGCGGCGTCCTTGCCTCCATATGATGAACACATTGTCACGCAGATGTATATGGACAATTTATTGTAGCAATAGCCAATGGAGGGTACTCCACGTAATTAACACGCAATTCCAACAATTCATATAGCAATCTGCTGGAGAGTGTGGACGGACAAGTGAGACTCAGACATGCGCTGGATGCACAATCAACGCAGTCGCCCCTAATGAACATGAAAAGAAGACCATTCCATTCGTAATTTCGTATCCGAGTCATACAGCTTGTCAAAGTCGTCACTCAAACCATCTCATGAAACATGACCCAATAAACCCAACCCTATATAAGCGTCTTCTCCGACGTCTCAGGCTCAGACTCCTTTGGACTAAGTCATCCACCAAGTTAACACCGCCCGCAGACACTGCCCGTTCAATCACTCACCGTCTCACGCCACAGCAGTAGCACGCTCTCGCAGACAACACCACCACAGCGACCCATGTCAGAATCATCGCGGTCAATATCATCCACACCGCATTCCCAAACTGCACGCTGAAATTTGCGCCCGAGAACAACGAATCGATATTGTTCCTGACGACGAGCACCAACGCCACGTCCGCCGCGAACACAACGCTCCCAACGATCGCAGCCACAATAGCGACTATAAGCGCGATGATGGCGACGGCGTGCGAATGCAAGAACAAAGAGAGGACAAAAACGACGGTCGAGAGCCCCGCCGCGACGAGATGGAGCGAAAGGAGGAGCAACAGACTCGTTTCGGCCACGTTCCCGAGCGCTGCCGAGAGCCCGACGTCAGTGAGGAAAGTCGCCGGGATCGTGTAACCGAGCTGAGGACCGTAGCATGCACCCTGGTTGAATATGCTGCGGAAAAGGTGAGTGCACAACGGTGGGAACAGCAAGGGGTCCACTTGCTTGGTCGCACATACGCCCCACACGCCGAAGTAGAGGCTCGTGGCCGCATTCGAGACGAGGTTCATCGAATTCAACGCCGAGACCTCGATGATGTATATCGAGGGTATGATCGTCAACGACAGTCCGACCAAGAGAAAGAGCAGGAAAGCGGTGAGGAAGATCGTGAAGGTCGTCAAAGATACCACGAGATGTTTCTGGAACGGACGGGGAGCTTTGAGCCCGCAGATATTTATCGTAGCCGCCATGTTCAAGTCTGCAAAGGAACTGGGCGAGCGGAGTGTGTGAGGCGGAAAGAAGGATAAAGGGGATCAAGGAAGGTTAGACACAGTCTTATGTTGGGTAAGCATAATAGGCACAGTTCGCGTGGGCAGCCGGTGCCTCCCACCTCCAGACAATCTAGACAATTTTAGTCGTCACATAAGGGGTGTCGGACAAACTGGGATGGAGTGAGGGTCCGAGTCGATGGCGGCGCCCTGGAACAAACGTGCGTCAACTGCGTATGTACTTTCGGCTCGGGGCATTTTGGACAATATGGGCGGTGATGCGCGCTGGCAAGGTGGCGAAATAAGGTTGGATTTTGGGATCTGCAAACAGGCGATGCCAGGATCCGTCAGCTGTGCTCGTCCCCACGCCTGCAAAGGAGACACGGGCCCAATAAGTCATTGCAAGGCTCGGAGCCAATTTACTGGGAAAGTCCCCCATCTGGACCGGAATTCATACCCGATCATTCGCCTCGGTGAACTAAATCAGGTTACTAGTAGTCCCAAGATACGGTCTAACACAGACCCAACTGCTTGGCTGTTGTTTCGAACCGGGTGTTGTTCTGGCGGTAGCCACAAGTGAATGAACGGGTAGAACTGGAAAGTATCACCACACACATTTGTGCGGTAAGAGTGTATGGATCGGTGATGGGCCAGTGGGGCGCGGGTCATTGGGCCCAACTAGGTATCGAGCTGCGGAAGAGACCTGTAATGAACGAGACCTAGTACTAGTAGTGCAAGGTCTTGAATATTGTTGTCCGAGCCGTCGGAGTAATACACCAAGTCCCCGTCGCCTTCGGAGTCTGAAATACACACTTTGCCAGGTGGAGCACTCCGAATACTCGCTCTAGACGTGGACCGTTCCTGACAGGGGTCAAAATTTAAATTCTACCACTGCGGGCGCTCAGTATCCGCAGGCGAGACACTCACCGACGACGATGCTGATCACACGCTTTCCCTTTTATTCAAGTGGCATTTCCCTTGGTTTCAACTATGCGATGACTGCTAGTGTTCGCTTGGCATGAAATCACGCCGGCATCGGATGGCTCGGTCTCAATGAGCAGAGTGTGACTGGGAGTGGATGAAGACTCAAATGGGCGAACCAAGGGTAATGTAACTGCGATTTCTACTAGGTCCCTGGCCGGGTCCGGAGTCGACCCAACTCAGACAGGCTATATACTTGTCGCGTGGTTGTCGGTCTGTTCTCAGTGGTACGGCGCTTGGGCACTGCCTGTCGTTTCGTATCCTTCTCTGACTCTGAGCTTGCAAGACGCGTTGTACGACCATGGACTACTCCACGTCCCGCTCGGAACGGGTCCAACGAAAGCGCGACTGACACACAAGTGTTGCCCTATAATCCGTGCCTCTGATTCCCGTCGGCGCTGTCATTGACAGCCCTTGCACACTTCACCACATGGGTTGGACTGTCCGATACGAATACAAGAAGGCATAATTTGTATAATGGGTGCGTCTCAGCGAAGGCACCACTCGATTCGAGGGCATAGAGTGCTGTCCTATTTCTGCCAGCCGACAGTGAAGCCACTCGGAAGAATGATACCTCATCGTAATGCCGCTTGTTTGCTATAGGTTATCGGGAGTGTTCTGAACTTCTCCCGCCCCAGATCATCATCATCATTAACGACCACCAACTGCGGGAAACGAGCTACCAAAACATGCTAGCAGGCTTCCCTCGAGACGGATCTACCTGATCGTACTCCACGGCAAAGTGAAGGTTTCCACCACTTGTATTGCGAGGTGAGCAGCGCGCCCGAAACGGGATCAGCTTCGGGTACGAAAATACTGAGAAGACGAGGCCGCAACGCCCAAAACAACAAGGGTCTGGGGCATTCATGAAGCGATGTCCTGATCAGGCGTGTCTCATGGAGTTGGTATAAGCACGTAGGAATATCTCGCGCCTGGCCATTTTGGCAGTGGGCTTGTGACCTGCGTAGAGTGGACACCTTATGCAAGGTATAATTCCGAGTTATCTCCTACGCATCATCATCATCATGCGTCTAGGCCACGGAAACGAGACTGAATCAAATAGAGGTCAAAAGAGTAACTGAATTGCGCACCTACGAGCTGACGAAGTAAGCAGGGTGAAGGTGAATGTGACGTTGAGCGGTAGCTACGAGTTCTTCGCACAAAACCCACCTTTTCAACTTTGTGCAGCTCCCAGAAGGCTATGTTGACAATGGTGGTGCACAAATGTTCATGGACTCCGGCTCCGTTTAAGGACTGCGTTGTGCGATTTATCTCCAGGTATAACCAATGTGTTCGTGTATTTTGGTTTAGGTTAAGTTCCCAGTAGCTCGACACACCTGAACACGCGGTCACTGGTCCGCTTGTGTATCGGGGAAGGTTTAAACTTCCTGTGTGTCCGTACAGCAGTGGGCGCACGGCAACCTGTGCGGCGATGCGTCTAATAAGATCGAAGCCATTATTCGAGGGTTCACATCCCTCTATAAGTTTGAGGGTCTTTCATTCTAGTATACGATGGCGTGCTATAACGTGAATGGCGCAGGGCCAACCATTTGCAGGACCGGTCAGGAAAATTGGAAATCTAGTCATTGGTATAGAACCACAGTCTGGATTGTTTCTGAAACGGGAGTAACATCAGCTTCGAGGGGTATAAAGACAGCAGTAATTGACCATGATACTCCCCATCCAGATCCAACTACCTTGATGTCCAAGCCCGAGCCTATCGCATCTGACCCCCTGTCTTTCGGGATCACCTCTATGGCAGAGGGAAACCTCCCTCTTGGTGTCGGTAACATACTACCAACTGCGCAGAATGTCATCATTGGTGGAAGTGTCCAACACGTGTGGTAAATTTCTGTTCCCAGCCAGAATACAAGGCTCACCTCAACTGTGCAGTGGGCATTCGAGAAAGTACAGGACAGGGATGACATTTATCGCCTCAGAGTATCTGGACACCGTGCCACTGGGGTGGAAGACCAGAAGGTCATCGCCTCTGTCCTTCCCAGGAACGACTTGGAATGGAAGATCACTTACCAAGAATATCAAGACGCTTATACGTGAGCAGGACACGTTTGTACAGTGTTTACCTATTCCACTCAATCGTTCCTTGTTCAGTATCGTTATGGAAAGGGATCCCGGCGATGGATGGACGGTTCCGCAGGCGCTCTCCGACAGTCGCGTGGTAATGGAGTAACCTCTCTTCGTATGATGGTGTTCTTATCTGTGTTACAGGTCGAGATCAGGCCGATCATAGAGACCGCGTCCATTCCGCCGCAGTATATTCCTAGCCAGTTATTTAGGTTGCACTCGCACAACTAACGAGTGAGCGAACATCGAGTCAGAGTTGATATCGTGGCACGAACCTGTATTTGTATTGTATCCCGAGTCGTTGAAAGTCTTGACAGAAGAGTGTTGAATCAATGTTTCTTGAGCTTGGTACTCAGCTGGATTACTTGAGGCGGTCCGAACAATTGGGGTAGGCGATGAGTTAGTGAAAGTGTTTTCGCTCGGCCTGTGAGAGACACCGGATCGCGGGTCTCAAATGACATTGAGTCCGATTGCGATTCCATCTGCTAGTCCTTCCTTTGATTCCTTCCACACCTCATCACGTATTCCGTAGACGAGTCACAAGTGAGGGAAATGAGTTACCAAAACTTGTTAGCAGGCTTCCCCTCGAGACAGATTTACCTGATCGTACTCCACAGAAGACTCGGAGTGAATGTTACCACCACTTGTATTGCCAGTGCGAGGTGAGCAGCGTACCTGAAACGGACCGGCTTCGGGTACGGTGTCAAGCGACAGTGTGAGATAATAATTCCAGGCAAAAATACTGAGGAGACGAAGCCGCAACGCCCAAAACAACAAGGTCAGAGGAATATCCTGACTGAGGTGTCTCATGGGGTTGGCGTAAGCACTTAGGAATATCTCGCGCCTGGCCGTTTGGGCAGTGGGCGCAGAGACTAGACAAACTTGAAGTGGACACCTTATGCAAGTTATAATTCCGAGTTATCTCCTACGTTTCATCATCATGATGCGTCCAGGCCACGGAAACGAGACTGAATCAAATAGAGGGCAAAAGAGTAACTGAATTGCATACTTAGTACAAGCTGACGAAGTAAGCAGGGTGAATGTGACGTGAGCCGTAGCACGAGTTCTTTGCATAAAGCCCACCATATTGACAATGGTGGTGCACAAACATTCACGGAAGCCCCGTTTAGGACGATTGTGGTGACTGCGGTGTGCGATTTGTCGCCAGATATAACCGATATATTCGTGTATTCTGGTTTAGGTTGCCAGTGGCTCGACAAACCTGAACACGCGGTCCCTGGTTTGCGCTTGTGCATCGGGAAGGCCTAAACTTCCTGTATGTCCGTATAGCAGTGGGCGCACGGCAACCTGGGCGGCGATGCGTCTAATAAGCTCGAAGCCGTTATTCGAGGGTTCACGTCTTTCTACACATTTGAGGGTCTTTCATTCTACAATGATGTGCTGTAACGTGAATGGTGCAGTGCCAACCATTTGCAGGACCGGTGAGGAAAATTGGAAATCTAGCCATTTGTATAGAACCACAGTCTAGATTGTTTCTGAAATGGGAGTAACGTCAACTTCGAAGGGTATAAAGACAGCAGTTCTTGCCCATGATACTCATCCCAATCCAACTACCCTGATGTCCAAGTCCGAGCTTATCGCATCTGACCCCCAGTCTTTCAGGATCATCTCTATGACAGAGGGAAACATCCCTCTCGGCATCGGTCTCATACTGCCAACTTCACAGAATGTTACCATCGGTGGACAGGTCCAACACGTGTGGTAACTTTTTGTTCCCAGCCAGAATGCAAAGCTCACCACATCTGCTGTAGTGGTCGTTCGAGAAAGTACAGGACAAGGATGACATTTATCGCCTCAGAGTAACTGGACACCGTGCCACTGGGGTGGAAGACCAGAAGGTCATCGCCTCTGTCCTACCTAGGAACGACTTGGAATGGAGGCTCACCTACCATGAACATCAAGACGCTTATACGTGAGCAGTACGCACTTCTAAAAGTGTTTACCTATTCCACTCAATCGTTCCTTGTTCAGGATCGTTCTAGCAAGGAATCCCGGCAATGGATGGACGGTTCCGCCGGCGCTCTCCAACAGTCGCGTGGTAATGGACTCACCTGTCTTTGCATGATGGTGTTCTCACCTATGTTACAGGTCGAGATCCAGCCGATCAAATCGACCAAGTCCATTCCGCCGCAGTACATTCCTAGCCAGTTGTTCAAGCTGCACTCAGACAACTAACGAACGAGCAAACCCTGAGTCAGAGTTGATTTGATATCGTGGCACGAAGCTGTATTTGTATTGTATCCCACGTCGTTGAAAGTCTTGACAGAAGAGTGTTGAATCAATGTATCTTGAACTTGGTACTCGGCTGGATTATTTGAGGCGGTCCGACCACTTGGGCTAGGCGATGAAGTTAGTGAAAGCGTTACTAGAAGTTGTAGCGCCCAGCCTGAGTCAGGGCCGCCATCAGAGGAGTCGCTCGATTCCCACGCACGGTGAGACCACCGAAATATGGTAGTATACTAGCGAGTTGGGTATGTTCATTTCCTTCGACTGATCCCCTCTAGGCCACGTTTTGATTCGTCCTCAACGATGTGGTGGGTTCACGTATTTGGTCGGTCGTCTAGGGTGGTTGGGAAATGGTTGGGAAGGCCCAGGTACGTCGCCGTCTTGCGTTTGTACTATCCATGCTGACTCGCCTTGCTTACAGTCAGCAGTCGCGTTTCAACTCGTTTCGAGTTGTAGCGTGCACCTCTCGTTGCGCCGTCCATCCCGTTTCGTTCCCCATCCTCTACAACGCCGTCTCCATCGCTCTGGCATTCCCGATGGTTGCTGACTTGTATCGCTCGTCCGGTTGGCCTCCTGGTCCTATATCTTGCTTTAGTGCGTCCGCTTTATTTAAGCGCTCATTCCACTATGGCGTTCCTGAATGCTGTGGGCGTCTTCTGGTATGGCTGTTTCGCCGCCTCGCTTGCCTTGAGCTCCTCCAGGTATGTCTTCCTGCTCCAACTGCTCCACATGTTCGCGCTCGTGTTCTGATGCATTATGCAGCCCCTTAGGTCGGTACCTAGAGTATTCGTCACTGCTGGATAGTCCCGACGTCGGCATTTCGTCGCTAGTAGGTCCGAGCTCGCAGCTTGCATATCTACTCCACTCCTCCCTCGAGCTCGATGCTCGGGGATTCGTTCTATCATCGTGCGGGTTTTTCGGGTGGCGCGGTTGGGCGGCATGGTGCTTAGGGTACGTTTCCATGAATCCTTGAGGTGTACTGATCGTGTTATTCGTCTCACGATGTCGATCACATGTAGCGTGGTTGCACACCATTCCTCCCCTCGATCAACTCGTTCCGACGCGTCGTCGCATCCTCCCCGTCTAACTGTGCGTCTCTGCGCTCTCTCCTGGCCTGGCTGTCAATATCTGCATTTGCGTTTCTGTGCGGGACGCTACTATTTCGTTCACTGACGGTTTCGCCCCGGTTCGACCTCTATGGCACCTAATTTCACTCGTACATTGCATCTTGTGCATGTACAGTATGCAGCTCCCGACATAGATGTAGTTACTATGTATTGAGCTCAGACCGGTCTGCTATAAGACCGGTCGTAACCGGTCGCATGCATATTGTTCACTCAACCAAAAAAAAAGGGCCATGCAGCCGGCAACCGGTATCAGTCCGGTTCGGTTGACGGTTTTTTCCCGGTCTAGCAACTGACTCTATCCTTGATCGACTTTGTGCTGTCACACTTGTATTTCACACCTTGGGATTGAATATTTCCAGTGCTTCCCCGGCATCTCTACACCATGTACGACGTATCCGATCACCGCGATTCACCCGATATGGCCCCAACGCGGCCATATGACTTGGTGAGTCCATCTGCCTTGGTGCAGGTTGTCCCGACTCGGATAGGCTACATATTTGTTGAATGCCAATCAGTGGAACGGTCAGCTGGTAGCCGATGGTAGCCGATCACAACCAATCCTTTGGTTCTACATTATGGTCCCCAGTCTGTTCTGTGACTGTTCCCGTCCGTGGCAGATAAGTGTCACTGCAGCGATGAGCTGACAGGACAACATGGTCGTTTATCATGTCAAACCAGCAAGGAATTCTTGACTTTGCAGATCCACGCTGCCACCCTTCATCGCAGGTCTCAGACATTGGCGTTGAAGAAGGCCCAATTGGGATTCGTGACCTCGACCATTTGTTGGTCCTCCCTTTTGTTCCTGCTACACCTCATCACGCATTCCGCAGACGAGTCACAACACTTCCTCTCACGGTGACGCGCGATGTCAGTGCGAGTTATATCATCACCATCATCATCAACCATACAAAACTTGTTAGCAGGCTTCCCTCGCAACGGGTCAACCTGGTCGTACTCCACAGAAGAGTGAAGGTTTCCACCACTTGTATTACGAGATGAGCAGCGCACCTGAAACGGGACCGGCTTCGGGTACGGTGTCAAGCGATGGTATGAGATAATTCCAGGCGAAAATACTGAGACGAAGTTGCGACGTCCAAAACAAGAAGGGTCAGGGGTATTCATGTAGCGATCACCGTGTCTCATGGGGTTGACAGAAGTACCCAAGAATATACAGTATCTCGTGAGTCACGTCTGGCCGGGCTG
This sequence comes from Boletus sp. MG55, assembly GCA_003313885.1. Taxonomy (NCBI): domain Eukaryota; kingdom Fungi; phylum Basidiomycota; class Agaricomycetes; order Boletales; family Boletaceae; genus Boletus; species Boletus sp. MG55. Next base: position 7,429 of record QGOI01000323.1, on the reverse strand, counting down.
GTAGTGGGCGCAAGGACCAACTTGAAGTGGACACCTTATGCAAGTTATACATAGTTCCGAATTATCTCTTACGTTTTATCATCAGGATGCGCCCATGCATCGGAAACGAGACTGAACCGAATAGAGGTCAAAAGAGCAACTGAATTGCGTACCTTACCAGCTGACGAACCAAGCAGGGTGATTGTGACGTGAGCGGTAGCGTGTCGCTCACAGAAGGTTATGTTGACAATGGTGGTACACAAACGTTCATGGATCCGGTCCCGTTTCAAACGATTTTATTTACTGCAGTACTTGTGCAATTTATCTCCAGGTATGACCGACATGCTCGTGTATTCTGGTTTAGGTTGGCAGTGGCTGGACACACCTGAACACGCGGTCACTGGTCTGCGTTTGTGCATCACGGAAGGCTTAAACTTCCAGTATATCCGTACAGGTGCCAGTGGGTGCACGGCAACCTGGGCCGCATCGGATGATACGACTAATAAGATCGAAGGAGCTATTTGGGGGTTCACGTCTCTATACGTTTGAGGGTCTTCCATTCTACAATGACGTGTTGTAACGTGAATGCTGCAGTGCTGACCATTTGCAGGGCCGGTGGGGAAGATTGGAAATCTGGTCATTGGAATGGAACCACAGTCTGGATTGTTTCTGAAACGGGAGTAACATCAGCTTCGAGGGGTATAAAGACAGCAGTGCTTGCCCATGATACTCCCCATCCCAATCCACGTACCCTGATGTCCGACACCCATTCTTTCAAGATCATCTCTATGACAGAGGGACACCTCCCTCTCGGTATCGGTCTCATACTGCCAACTTTTCAGAATGTCACCCTCGGTGGACAAGTCCAACACGTGCGGTAACTTTCTGTTCCCAGCCAGAATGCAAGGCTCACCTCATCTGTTGCAGTGGTCGTTCGAGAAAGTAATGGGGAAGGACGACATTTATCGCTTGAGCGTAACTGGACACCCTTACACCGGGGTGGAAGACAACAATGTCATCGCCTCCGTGGAACCTAGGCACGACTTAGAATGGGAGGTCACCTACCAAGTATTTCATGATGCGTATACGTGAGCAGTACGCGTTTGCGCAGTGTTTACCTGTGCGACTCAATCGTTCCTTGTTTAGTATCGCTCTAGCAAGTGATCCCAGTTGTGGATGGACGGTTCCGCCAGTGCTCTCCGACAGTCGCGTGGTAATGGAGTGTCTTCTCTTGGCATGGTGGTATTCTTACTTGTGTTACAGGTCGAGATCAAGCCGATCATATCGACCAGGTCCATTCCCCCGCAGTTCATTCCCAGCCAGTTGTTTAGGTTGCACTCAGACGACTAGCGAACGAGCGAACCTTGAGTCAAAGTTGATATCGTAGCACGAAGTTGTGTGTGCATTGTAACTACGGTGTCATTGAAAGTTTTGACAGAAGAGTGTTGAATAGGAGCCAATGTTTCTTGAGCTTGCTACATAGTTGCCAGATTATTTGAGGCGGTCCGATCACTTGGGATGAGTTGTTTCGCCAAGTCGCACGATGAGATGCACCGGAATATGGTAGTAGTGATTCCCACGGTGGGATCACTCCGATCACGACTCGGATGAACTCGTGTCCCGCCGAGCTGCTGGGGCAGCTCTCCCCGGTCATGTTCGTCGCCGGCCTCGGTCCCGCCACTCCCGCGTCTCCCCAACCGCCACCGCCTCCGCGACGCACTCCACTCTCAACGCCGCCCCTCCATCTGGGCACCAGAGCGAACGAGGTCTTTTCATATGGTTCTCGTCGAGAGAAACTTCCGTTTCCCGCCCCGCAAACTCGTCTCCCCCGAAGATCCCTCTTATGCGTCTGCCCACTCCCCGCTGTCTCCCCTCACCCTTCCACCCTGACGGCTTGATAGCACCGATATGGATACGCAAGCACATTGAGTTTATCCCGAGCGTGTTCGTCCTGTTCCTGCGCATGTTCAAGCCGCATAGCGGGACCCCACGTTCCCCGCTCGATCCTCCAGACACCGAGAACGATTGCGAACGCATCGAAGAGGAGCGGAGGAGGGACACGGAGCTCAGCGCAAAAAGACCATGAGCGAACGAAGCATCAAGCTCACCGTCGTCTTGCTGGCCAGCCGTCCCTGTGGACTGGCACATTGATACCTCGTGTAGTGAACACCTCTGGTGTTTTGGAAACCCGACATCCGAGTGGGTGAAGAGGTCACCTTTCAAATTACGCTGAATGCGCCGTTGGAGGCTGCAATCTCTGCGCTCCCGATCCGCTCGATTTGATCTTATTCTCGGAAGGTTATACACCGATCGTCATCCACCACGATGCGTCTGCACATTCGGAATCGGTGCGGCTCGTACGGCTGGGTCCGATACGGGGAGATAAGCCCGTCGAGGTGGGGGCACATTTGAAGTGGCGACCTGGGGACCAGAACCATCAACCAAGAGTTGACGAAGCACATCATACAGGAATAATAAGACGTCGTGCTCATATACACGACCCCATGAAGCCCCAAGGACTGTAAAATTTCCCACGTGCGTCGTCGTCGTGACCGCCTCGTTGGTCATATTTGGCGCATGGTATTTAAATTGGATCCCTTGGTCGGATATTCCACTGTATCCGCCCCAACCGTCATCCGCAAATTGGGTTTGGTAACGCAAATGCCCCTCGACTAACTCTAGGTCTTGCAGTACAGTGGAATTGGTGACCTTTGCTTGGTATATCCATTGCTGGACGGGAGCTGCAGATCTCACGATTCTAATACTTGTTCATGGTCAAATCTTCGCCTGTGGTAAGCACTATGGAGACTTCCAAAGCGTTGTCGACGCCTGCAAGGGACGATCAGCCTCACGTCTAGTAGGATCGTCGATAAGGACTTTACCAAGACCATAGCTGGGAGATATAGGAGAATGACCTCCCCCCGCCAACCATCTACCGGAAGTACCGATCGAATTGGCTGCGCCGCCAACCACCAGACGGCCATGCTCGTTCACCGGAACATACGCTTCGTCCCACTGTACGTCCGCATCGAGGGTCACAGCTGTGCAAACAGCTTTATCAGTGAACGAAATGCATGCCTCTCAAATCGGCCGACCGACCTTGAAAAGTCTCGTTCTGCGACGCACCCTGTGGTACGAATGCGGCGTCGTACAGGATGTTCTCACCGTGCAGTGTACTCAGGCTACATTGTCCACTTTCTACACTGGATTCACGTGTTCGCAAGTTGAAAAAGTGCCGTCCAAGTCGCGTTTAAGAAAACGGGTGGCCTTGAGCCACTTGCGCCCACATTGACTTAATTCTTTTAAACTGCAAGTGGTAGAAGTATGAAAATGCTTAGATCAGGGGGAGCACATTTTCCTACTGCGAGTGGTTGTCTTGTTAGGGCTCTGCGCGCGGTCATCCTTGATCGACTCCCACTCTGATGCTGTCATGCTTGTGTTTCACACCTTGGGATTGCATATTGCATCCTCAGCATCTCTATACCGTGTACAACGTATCCGATCATCGCGATTCACTTGATATGGCTCCAATGCGGCCATATGACTTGGTGAGTCCATCTGCCTTGGTGCAGGGTCGTCCCGACCCAGATAGGCTACATGTTTGTTGCATGGTTCTAGGTCATGGTCGCCAGTCTGTTCTGTGACTGCCCCCGTCCGTGACGGGTATAAGTATAAGTATCACTTTAGCGATGAGCTGACAGGACAACATGGTCGTTCGTCATGTCAAACCAGCAAGGGATTCTTGACTTTGCAGATCCACGTTGCCACCCTTCATCGACCATCGCAGGTCTCAGATTACATTGGGTCCAATTGGGATTCGTGATCTCAACCATCTGCTGGTCCTCCGTTTTGTTCCTCCTACACCTCATCACGCATTCCGTAGACGTGACGCACGATGTCACTGCGAGTTGCATCATCATCATATTAACAACAACCAAGTGAGGGAAAACTTGTTAGCAGGCTTCCCTCGAGACGGATTTACCTGATCGTACTCTACAGAAGAGTGAAGGTTTCCACCACTTGTACTGCGAATGAGCAGCGCAAGGTCCTGAAACGGGACCGGCTCGGGTACGGTGTCCAGTGATGGTGTGAGATAATTACAGGCGAAAATACTGAGGAGACGAAGCCGCAACGTCCAAAACAAGAAGGGCCACGGGTATTCATGTAGCGATCTCTTGATGAGGCGTGTCTCATGGGGTTAACATAAGTACTCACTGACAGGAATATACTGTATGTATCTCGTGCGTGGCTGTTGTTGGTAGTGGGCGCAAGGACCAACTTGAAGTGGACACCTTATGCAACTTATGATTCCGAGTTATCTCTCACGTTTCATCATCATGATGCGCCTAGGCCTCGGAAGCGAGACTGAACCGAATAAAGGTCAAAAGAGTAACTGGATTGCATACCTACCAGCTGGCGAAATAAGCAGGGTGATTGTGACGTGAGCGGTAGCACGCATGCAGCTCCTAGAAGGCTATGTTGGTGCACGAACGTTCACGGATCCGGCCCCGTTTAAGACGGTTGTGGTGACTGCGGTGTGCGATTCATCGCCAGGTATAACCGATATGTTCGTGTATTCTGGTTCAGGTTGCCAGTGGCTCGACCTGGTCTGCACTTGTGGCACATCGGGGAAGCCTTAAACTTCCCGTATGTACGCACAGTAGTGGGTGCACGGCAACCTGGGCGACGATACAACGAATAGGATCGAAGTTGCTATTCGCGGTTCAGATTATCTGTACACGTTTGAGGGCCTTCCATGATGGCATTCTACAATGACGTGTTGTAACGTCAATGCTGCGGTGCTGGCCATTTGCAGGACCAATGAGGAAGATTGGGAAGTTGGTCATTGGAATGGGATCACAGATTGAATTGTTTCCGAAACGAGAGTAACGTTAGCTTCGAGGGGCATAAAGGTCGACAGTAGTACTTGCGCATGATACCCCCCGTCAAATCCAAGTAGTACCCTGATGTCCGAGTCCAATTCTCTCAGACCTGATTCTTACAAGATCATCTCTATGGCAGAGGGACACCTCCCTGTCGGCGTCGGTCTCCAACAGCCAGCCCGGCAGTTTGTCACCGTTGGTGCAGTTGCCCTCCAACACGTGTGGTATCTTCCTGTTCCCAGCCAAGATACAAGGCTCACCTCATATGTTGCAGTGGTCCTTCGAGAAAGTAAAGGACAAGGACGACATTTATCGCCTGAGCATTCCTGGATACTCTTACACCGGGGTGCAAAACCACAAGGTCGTCGCCTCCGTGACACCCGAGCACAACTTGGAATGGAAGGTCACCTACCATGAATATCATGACGCTTATACGTGAGGAGTACGCGTTTGTAAAGTGTTTACATGTTCGACTCACTGGCAATTGCTCCCAACATTATTCAGCATCGCTCCAGCAATGGATCCCAGTTATGGATGGACGGTTCCGCCAATGCTCTCCGACAGTCGTATGGTAATGGAGTGTCTTCTCTTGGCATGGTGGTGTTCTTATTTGAGTTACAGGTCGAGCTCCAGCCAATCAAATCGACCAAGTCCATTCCGCCGCAGTTCGTTCCCAGACAGTTATTTAAGTTGCACTGGGACGACTGACGAACGAGCGAACACTGAGTCGATGTCGATGTCGTAGCACGAAACTGTATTTGTATTGTATCCCGGGTGTTACTGACAAAGGAGTATTGAATCATTGGTTCTTGAACTTGGTACTCGGTTGGATTATTTGAGGCGGTTCAACCACTTGCCAGGGTAATGTGGGCGGACTGTGGCCGAAGGCCACAGTCCTATGTCTGTGTGCGAAGAGGGACGCTCGGGCGGTCGTGCCTGCTCGCTCATCCGTCGGGCACCCCTCTCTGAGGATCGGGGTCGGGCCATCGGGCAAGTTATGTACAGTACGAGTAAAGGCAGGTAAGGGAGCGGGATAAGTAGCGGTTTCGAGCCTGCGAAAGCTCTCATCAGGGGGCTGCCGCTACCCCGACCGCTGCCCATCCGAGACCGTTTAGGGTTCCAGCTACCAATCTTACGCCCTATCGTGAGTGAACGACTGAGAGGGAATGGCCTTCCACTCCCAGGTGGTCCAATCGACGAGCGCGAGTCCGTGGGTCGCGATGCTGGTGTAGTTCTTCGATAGGCATGACACTTTCTTCCAGCTGGCATGGAAGTTGGGGGGTGTTCGGGAGAAGTTGAGCTGAGGGGTGAGCCTCACCCTGCCGTTTGGCTTGCTGCTCACGAGGATGGTATGCGTCTCTGTCCACTCCTCGTGGTTTGCAAGGATGGCATGATGCCTCCTCACCATATTCTGGTGATGAGCCTGAGTGAGCTCTTCCCTCTCGTCGTCGTTTCCCTCGCCAGCATCGTCGCTGTTGACCCACACGCTGTCGGGGTCATCGACGTCCTCGTCCTCGTCTGTGGATGCGGCAGATTTCTTCTTCTTCCCCACCCCTTTCTCCGTCTGCTTGCCTTTTCCCTTCGCCTTGGTAGTAGTCGTAGTCGTAGTTGCGTTCTTCTTCTTGCATGTTGACGAATGAGGCGTAGTCGTTCCACATCACGTATACGATCTACAAACAGATGTGGGTACTGCAAGGTTGGAGATGGTAGGACTCACGCGACGGACCGCTCCGAGACGGCAGGTCTCCTGTATGTCGCAATGACACATGATTGCTCCAATCATGGCTGCGCTGGCCGATCCTGGCTTCCAGTAAGTGCCGATGACGGTGACCATGTCGACCATCGGTTCCCACCACCTGCAAAACTGAACGAGATAAAGTCAGCATGATCATACCATGTATCGCGCATTTCAAGACCCCTCTGAAAGGGAGTTGGCCAGGCTCGCAGAGGCAACTAGGGCGATACGAGGGCGCGACCCCGGATAGATTGGTTTTTATGGGGTGCACAAGTGCCAGTGGGGAGGAGGGAGGCTTCCTGCTCGAAGAAAAGGGTGGAGGGAGGGAAAGGGGAAGAATTCCCACAGGTGGTGCAGGCATACGAGGCCCTTTCGGGCGCTCGCCTGCACTTTTGCGGTGCCATGAGGTCGCTACGTTGACACATGTCAACGTGGGAGCGCTCTTCGCCGCATCTGCACAGTAGGATTCGATGAAGCGACGCAGACACCTTGCTTGGCAAGATTTTTCCCCAGGTTCTGTTCGCGTGCAAATCGTACACATTCGCAAATATATGTATGTCGCAATCGTTTGCCCCAGTGGGAGCATGAATCAGACGATCAATGGCCCAGAGACCGCGAGCATGACAGACCGCTTCCCCGATATGTTGTCCTGCACCATTGTCGCCGCGCCGTTCATAATGTTCTGGACCATCACTGCGAACCTCATTCCTCCCCTCGCCGAGCCCAACCGTCGTATCCATCTCAGGGAAGGCACTTAATTTCCCAAAAAAAAAAGTGCAGGAAGCAGGTCTCGTAGACCATCTCCCTTGTCTCGCGCGCGGCCTGAGCTGAT
>QGOI01000318.1:0-11339 GCA_003313885.1 Boletus sp. MG55 | reverse complement strand
CGGAAGAGTCTGTGCATCTCGCCGCCGGGATGCTTCTTGCCGGTTATGGTGGCGTCATCGCAACGATGTGGTCAATAATGGACCATGATGCACCGAAAGTGACGCAAAAGGTGTACGAGCATCTCTTTCGGGACGGCAAGGTTCCCGACAGCACGGAAGCTGCAGAAGCGTTGCATTATGCTGTCCAGCATCTCCGTGACTCTGGCGCGTCTTTCTCCTCTTGGGTACCTTTTATTCATGTCGGTCGGTAGATCATATCCAACATTGAGTTCGAGTCAATGGACGAGTTACAGTCAGGACGACCATTTCTACAGGACGTGCTGATATCGGGTCACGACATTCGTCCTCCGACATTCGGCATGAGGATTAGGAAACTGGATCGCTCGTATTGATGACGGCCCTCAGTCACCCTTTCGGCCGATGGCCGTATGTACTGTGCACTAGGTTACATGTACCGTACATCAGACACCTGGACAGCGTCACACTGATTTTTTGACAGACGGGTAGTTCAGGAATATTTCCAGCTCTATGAACCCACCTTATCCGAGCTCGTCACGCTAACCGCCTCAAACGTCATCGCTTCTGGGCTGCAGGTGTCAACAACATCTGGGCAGTCGATCAGCATGACAAATGGCTACGCTTCGGCCTGGCCTTACACACCAGCATTGAGCCATTCTCAGGGCGTATCCTATGGATGAAGGTATGGCATAGTAACCGCAACCCGCAGCTTATTCTGTCCTACTATCTCGAAGTGGTGGAATCCCTTGGATGTAAGTAAGCCTTTCTTCTCACTTAAAATGTATACTCACACCTTCTTTAGATGTTCCTATGGTGACGCAGAGTGATCCGGGCACGGAAAACTTTGGTATTGCGAACACGCAAACAATGCTTCGGCAGATGCATGACCTGGCACTGCAAGGCTTCATCCAGCACCGTTGGATGTACTTGAAGAAAAATATTATGCCGGAAATCACTTGGTCGCAACTCCGGCGCCGCTTCACTCCAGGCTTCGAGAAGATGCTCGAACAGGGTGTCTAGGCTGGATGGTTTGACCCAGATAATACCTTACAAATGTAAGTGATGTTTCGTTAACTTTCATATATGCCTGTGTATCTACTGACATATTTGCTCGACTCATCAGGATGGTATTCCGTTGGATATTCATCCCATGGCTCCAACAAGAGCTGGATAATTATAAACAGCACATCAATCTCTCTCGTAAACGACAAGACCGTAACAAGGTATGTACTCCCACACGGTGTTGCTGAGCTCATCCATGAGTCGCCGCAAGATTATGGTGCACTCGACTTCAAGGTACATACACGGTGACAGTTAAATAATGTATGAAATCAGGTCATGGTCGATAAAACAGCGCTTGACCATCTTCGCCAGCTGTACATCAAAGAAGACCATATTGTCTTCGACCTCGTTCCCCCAGCTCTCGGCACCCTCATTGAGGATTGCTACGGCCGGATCAGTTCACCACCTGTCGACCACTCTTCTGTGTGGATCGTCTATAGGTCTGTGGGTCTTCGTAAGTTCGCATCTATTTTCTCAACTATATAGTCCATTAACATTCACTTAGAAGCTGAACATCACCATGTATTGGACGAGATGGAGGCAGAGGATGGTCTGCCTCCTGACCCAGTCAATCAAGATGACATTGACGACATGGAGATGGACAAGGCAGCCGCACTCCTGGACACATTTTCAGATGATGAGTTTACTTATGATGATGAGTTTTCGTCCAACAATATGGAAATAACATTTTCTCGTACTAATCGTCTTGATCACTGCCATTGACTTGAAAATTTTGGTACTTTGTCCTATGTGTACGGTACATGTAACCTAGTGCACAGTACATACGGCCATCGGCCGACAGGGTGACTGAGGGCCGTCATCAATACGAGCGATCCAGTTTCCTAATCCTCATGCCGAATGTCGGAGGACGAATGTCGTGACCCGATATCAGCACGTCCGTCCGGGTTTCCATACATGCCTCCCTTTCTATGCTACTCTTTTATTCGTAGATATATGTATGGAAATACTGATCTTTCTATAGAATCCCTGTACCGTAGAACTGCTGGACATCAGATCTAGCGTACCCTTCCCGGCAGTGGGATGGGCCTTGGCCCATATCTCTTCTCGACGTGATTCAATCACACGTGAATTTCTCCTTCGAAGCTACCAGACACCTAGTAGCGCTATCAAAACGGTTAGAGGAATGATTGCAACCAAATTTGGCACGTTTGTTCGCCGCCTCACGTCTGTATCAACTGTAACGCCTAGTGACAGCGGGTTCGAGTATGTTGGTATCAGGGGATCAAAGCGTTCGAATTCTCGTTGTTCCAGTTTGAAACCTACGTTGAAGGCTATTTATGACTGCAAGGCTTGTAAACTCGGAACAGTTGTACTGCCAATCTGAAATCCAACTCGTGTGGTCTCAAAGCAAGTCTCAAAGGTGGTGACTCAGCCATTACATAAGTTGAACCTCGTGTCACGTTGGGCTTGACCTCAGAAACTTCCCAGACCTACATCCCACTTCGATATCAAAAGACGCAATTGGATTTCCGGGTCGGCTCTGCACGATTTCTGCCTCTATCGTAGGCTATCATCTGTTTTGGAATTATGACAGCGATCACGACGACATACTTATCCACATCGTCCGAGTCTAGATCCCAATCCTCTCCTGGCACCAAGTCTGATGACGCCGAGTGCAAACACGGATAACTTCCTTTCCCCACGCATTAAAATCCTTTGCCCGCATGTGTCCGTGCAAAGGCTTGCATACAGGCCGGCAAACACGCGTCGAGCTTACTTGGAAACGGCGCACGGAAAGTGCATAAACGAACTTTATGTGAATCTCGATTGTCCTGACGCGCTGGCGACTACTTGTACTCATCCCTGCTAACATACACCCTCTAGCTATGTACATTGGATCATCAGAGGACATCCGTCTTAAAGAATCGCTCGCGGGGGAGGAGCACCAAAACCGAACGCTTATACGGAAAGTCGAACACCTGCAATGGAATGAGTTCCCGCTTCATCCCCTCGCACCGTGTTGATGTCGCTCACCGTTCCTATATGCATCGTAGAGCCTAGAGAGACCTGCACGATGGCTCCGTTGTTGGCTTTCGGCTCGCCAATTGCATGTTCTGTCCTTGGGTCCGCCAGAAAGATGTAGTGATGGATCGAGCGGAGCCAGGCTTGTGCTGCCGCAGAGACGTCAGGACCTGCTGCCAAAGGCAGGCGCGAATCGCGATACTGACCTCTTTCCCAGCCTCTGAACCGCTCTTCTCCGACAAGTACATGTATGCCTCGATCCCACTCCTTTGCACCCCCGGGAATATAGGTTGCAACGTGGTTCTCCTGCGACGATATATGAACGTGAGCACCTACGCCAGAGGTACTGCCTTACCTTGACATAAACGATCTCCAAATATCCCATGAGCTCGCCATCCCAACCCATCATCATCGGTAGCACCGCAGGGTCATTCAAAACGCCGTGCACGTATTGTCTATGCTGTTCGAGAGACCCTCGCTCGTTCCATCCGCTGTTCACGCGATCGTCGTTGTGCCACTTGTGGAACGCTTCCAGGTGAGGGGTGACTTGACCGCCTTCACCGACATCAAAGGAGGTCAGTTCGAGCGTCTGCTTCACTTGTGGACAGTAGCGACGGTAAAGGACTTCCCCGGGAAAAGGCTTGGGGGGTCGCAAAGGATGCGCAGAGATAACGAGCGGAGTGCGAGTGAACGACTGGACCGATGGGAACGGCGAAGCGGCATGTCGAGTCAAGGAAGACAAAGGGGGTAACCAACCACGCGAGTGGTATCCGTGCGTCCCGGCACCTTGCCAAAAAGCTGCTCTCGAGAGGAACAAGTCATCTGCGTCCGCCAGCTTGCTGAGCGCGGTCCTACCGAGCCCCGAGCGGAGGATGTATGCGCAAAGGTCTGTAATATTTTCTATTTCGGGAGAGAGCACGATCGGGATCGTTTCTCTCTCGTGGTAGCGAACGAATAAGGCATGGATGATCGCCCACGCGTCTTTTACCGAGATCCGGCGAGTGCTGGGAGGGTGAATTTCCAGCACGGGGTAGCTTGGGACGTGTGGCGCGGTGTGCTCGTGCGGGGTGCCAACGGCAGACAGAAGCAAGGCCGCTGTGCGGTCCAGAGATCGATAGGTACACACTGGGACATTGTCCACCCGAATCTCCGCGCTGGACGAGATGTCCGGCTGAAGTCGCATGATGTTCACCATAGTCCGGTCAGGGAGGAGAAAGGCATTGGTCTCGCAATTGGGACTTGACAGTGCGTTCTGCACGGCCTGCAAACGCTCTCTAGCGCGAGACATACTATCGACCACTGTCTAATCTGATAACGAAGACCCATTGCTTACCTCAGCAACACGGTCCTCAGACGCGCAAAAAAAAACGAAAGCTCGTCTTGAACGTCGCCAACGATGCCGCAAAACGGCCCAGTTCAGAACGGCAGCGCCGAGACACCCCTCGAGACCTCCATACCGTCCATCGTCGGCATAAATTTCGGCAACTCGTATGCGTCCATCGCCGTGTTTACAAAGGTCCGTCCACCCCTTTCCATCGCTCGTGTTCACAGTCAATAACGTCTCTTTCGAGCCAGGAAGGCGTCGCGGAATGCATAGCCAACGAGGATGGTGAACGCCAGATCGCCTGTGCGCTGTCTTTCCACGGCGAAGAGATGGTACGCAAAAAGAGACCTCTGATCTCTCATCCGACTTGACGATCAATGCGCGATCATAGTACATCGGAAACCAAGCCAAGCAACAGCTCGTCAAGAATGCTCAAAACACGATCACGGGTTTCCGCAACCTCCTCGGGAAGAAGTACGCCTCGTTCGTCTGTACCGACACGACTCGTTCTTGATGCACAGCAAAAACCGACAGGTTTTCAGAGATTCCTCAGGACAAACTGTCCGTGTCCACCTCCGTCATCCAACACCCTTCCTTGCCGGATACACCCGCCTACAAAGTCAAAGTCCTCCAACCCTCGCCCTCGCCCTTGCCTGTTACCGCGACCAACACGCCTGCTGCCTCGCAAGTAGCCACCCCTCGTTCCGAGCCAGTCGAAGTAGAGCGTATCCTGACTGTCTCCGAAGTGACTACCATCTTCCTTGGCTCCCTGTGTCAGTCTGCAGAAGACTTCCTCGGGAGAAAAATCATTGGTGCCGTCATCAGCATACCTTCCTGGTTCGACGACGCCCAGAGAGCAGCGCTCTCCAAGGCCGCCGAGGACGCAGGAATTCACGTCCTCCAATTCCTCGACGATGCCGGTGCAGTCGCCGTCTGCACGTCCGAGAGCGCAGACAGCGTCCCCAACGATCGAACGCAACTCATCGTCGACCTCGGTGCATCTTCCCTCGAGCTATCCCTTCTCTCCATCCGCGAAGGCCTCGCATACGCATTGGCCACGGTCTCGGACCCAACCATCGGTGGAGACGAGATCGACTCGAAACTCATCCGATTCTTCGCCAAAGATTTCACCAAGAAAACCAAGACGCCGCTGACGGTCGCGCCAGCGACGGGGCCCCAGGATAAACGCGCAGAGGCGAAACTCCGCCTCGCGGTGGAACACACGAAGCGCACGTTGAGCGCAAGTCCGGGCGCTGCGACGTGCTCTGTCGAGTCGCTCAAAGACGGCCTAGACTATACTGGATCCATCAACCGCCTCCGATTCGACATGGAAGTGCGGCCCATTTACGACAAAGTGTATGCCAAGGTCAAGGAGTTGGTAGAGACTGCGGAGATCGACCTCTATGATATCGACGAGATCGTGTACATCGGAGGGTCAGCCTCGCTTCCGGGTTTGGACGAAACCTTGTCCCAGGGATTCACCGAGTCCGTCATCACACCATTCAAGGCGGGAACTGTTGTTGGTGGGGGCGTCGGTGACCCAACCGCGATCCTTGCGCGAGGATGCGCCTTGGAAGCTCACTTGCTCGTATCGCTCGCCCAAGAGGCGTCGGAAGAGCTGTTGGCTACATTCAACAAGGATAGCAAAGTGGCCAGCGTCGCTGCCACCAGTCGGACGATCGGACTTCTCGTGCCTCAAGAGGACGCCGCAGGATCACTAGGAGGTATCTGGATACCTCTTGTGCTTAAAGAGACACCTCTCCCTTGTCGTAGAACGTTGACGTTCGAGGTAGATGCCAGTGGGGCTGACACAAAAGTTGGTTTCGAGCTGTGGGAAGTGAAGGAGGGCGTTAAGACAGACAATGTCAAGCCCCCCAAGTTCGAAGACGAGGAAGAAGCGCAAGAAGAGGAAGAGGGATTAGAGGAAGTAAAAGAAAAGACGCTGACCAAGGAAGTTTACTTGGCCTCGTTCTCGTTGTCACCTCAAAACGCCATCAAGGGCAAAACGACAGTGCAGGTGCAGGCAATTGTGTCAGGCACTGGTTCTCTGGAAGTCAGCTTCCGAGAGGTCACAAAAGACGGCTTCGGGGAGGCAGTCACTGCGACGATTGCAGCGCCATGACGGTACGGCAGCTGCATTTTTTCGTTTGTCGTGCGCATGTGACCATTGTTTCTCTTCAGTGATTGGCTATAGACGACAGCACTAGAGTCATTCCCCGATATCCTCGTTCCAGTCCTACATTTGCGTAGAGTGTCACAGATTTCATGCAATCAAACCTTCGCTCTTGGCTTACCTCTGGTTTCTCCTTTATGTACCGACTCATGAGCTCTTTACATTCTGGGTCGTCCAGGACGACGACCTCGACGCCGTTTTTCCGGAGCAACTCCTCGCCGCCTACCCAGTTCGCGTTCTCCCCAATCACGACGCGGGGTATCTTGTAGAGCAAGATGGCGCCCGTGCACATGATGCAGGGACTATCGGGTCCAAGAAGCAAGGTAAATCATACGTAAGTAGCCTCGAAGACGCTTTCGCACCTCAAAGTCGTGTACTATGTGACCCGTCCATTTCGCAACGTCAGTCATGTCGCGACGAATACGAGCGACCCCAGAGTACGTGAGGGTGAGAGGGAAATCCTTACCATGGTCGAGTTCTTGTAGATGGCTGCGTTCTGCCGGCCTGCGTCCTCGAGAGCGGCGATCTCTGCGTGCAACGTGGGCGACGACTTTTGAATCCGCTGGTTGTGAGCGCATCCGAGAACGGCTGCGTTGACTGCGGAGTCGTGCGAGGCACCGTGGAAGACGAGGGCGGCGCCGATGGGGATGCCGCCTTCGTGATAGCTCTTGCGCGCCTTGGCGAGCGCGGTCGCGAGGCCGAGGTCGTTGAGGTCGTTTGCGGGGAGCGAGAGCATCATGTGAACCTGCTGGGGGTTTGGTGGATCGAGCTTGAGATGTCCGTTATCGGATTTCTCATGTGTTCTCAAGCGTCCACGTCGACGTGGGTAACGACCATGGCAATCATCGACATGAATAGTTTGGAGGCCAAGTGACCCGAAAACCGTTGAACTCGCGGCGATTGCACTGGCAGTGCTCGGACCTGGCGAAATGCGTTCCGTCTTGGACCACGACAGCAATCACAAGATCCGGGTGCACGTCAACACGTCAACGTGCCACTGGCAGTGGCAGATACGGTGACGAAAAAGAAAGCCGACTGCCCTGAGCAAGGCTCGAACTTGCGACCTCAGGATTGCCCAGGAGTTGTACCTGGTCATACACAAGGCGTATGAGACCTGCGCTCTAGCCAACTGAGCCATCAGGGCTACGGAAGATGCGCAACGTTAGTAGTGCGCAAACAGTATGCAGCCTTGAAAGCGTAGCTTCACCTAAGTTAGCATCCCGAACTTAATAGGCTTGTACTACGATGAGTATCGTTCGAAGCGACTCCGGCAATGCCAGTGGATGAGTCATATGGGATGAGTAGTGGACCGACGGTACACGACAACAAATTTCTGACTCGATTTCCTTCCTTGTTCCCGGACGCGTATTACCTCGGCATTACTGAGTCACTATCACTGGACTGGCGCTGTATATCCGCACAGTGCTCGTGTTGTTCAATGAGTCATGCGTTCGGATTTCAAGGCACCGTCGGTCGTGCCGTGAGCGCGTCACTTCGAAACTCGTACGTTCACGCCCAATGATTTTTTGCAGCTTATAACCGGCTATGAGCGACGGATGATCGTTCATACACTATGCTGACAACTCCCATATCGTAGCAGGACTCTGTGCCGACAGCTTTCCTAAACAAGTATGACCTGATAACGCATTCCAGTGCTTGCCTGATTGCCAATCTGGACGGCATCACACGTAGTCCGTATTCCGGTCCATGTACCCGACGGACACGTTGGCGCAACGTTGGCGTGGGTGTTGTTAGATTTCCACAGTGGTTTTTCTGTTGTTCCCCATTAAATTGAACCATATCTGGGTGCTAAATGGAATGACGCAAGGAAGAGCCGACGGGGCAGAGGGGATATAAAAGGTACGGGAGGTGTAGCAACGTTTCAGACAGTTGACACATCCCATCACACTTTCTACTGACATATCAACGTCCATTATGTCGCTCCAGGTATTATTATCCAACTCTTGGACGGCGTCGGAGCATATAGGCACTGTCTTGACGCAACTTCGTCCCTATCACTCGTACACGTTCGATGCTGCTGTCGTTTGCACAGCGGTCTGGGCCCTCCTTAGATGGCGCCGCGCATCCCGTCAGCAACTTCACACTACCCAGCTCCAAGGACCACCCAGCGAGAGTTTCGTTTACGGCGTTGGAAAGCGCCTCCTCGAAGCTGTGGACTCTGGCACCATATACGAAGCGTGGGCGCAGGAATTTGGACCGGTATACGCGGTCCCGTCGACCCTGGGGAGCCAGAAGGTCGTCTTGTGCGATCCCAAGGCGATCGCGCATTTTTATTCCAAGGATACTTGGACATATATTCAGACACCGGCGTCCAAGATAGTCCTCGCAAATTTCGTACGTGGTTGATAACGACCCTCGTGTTGTACTGTGTAGCTGATGCTTGGATCAAGTTTGGGAAAGGTCTGTTATGGGCCCATGGAGAGAGTCATAGGAGGTATATCTATAATTTTACGCTTGTTTGGGAGGAAACGTTGACCGGTATCGTCAGACAACGCAAGTCTTTGACCCCTGCTTTCAGCATCGCTGCAATTCGGCAGCTGACGTCGATCTTTTACGACTCAGCATACAAGGTCAGAATGCCATTCTATAGATAATGGTTTCTGTCTGACATGAATTGTGAACTGGCACTCAAGGCGAAAGGAGCTTGGGATGTTCTGATCGAGTCGAGCGGTGGCGACAGCGCTCTCATTGAGGTCCAAAACTGGTACGTTTTGTGTAACAGCCTTCCATACTTCGTAACCGATCTGACTTTCTGATGATGAAGGATGAATCACATATCGTAGGTTTCTCCCTACCCTCTTCTTGCAATATACCAATGGTTACTGTGGTAGACTCGATACCATCGGTCTCGCAGGATTCTCTCACAATTTTGGCGCGCTCGAAGGCAAGCACGCATCCGTCACCGAGGTCTTTGACATGTTTGGTGCATCCCCTCGCTCTTCGGCCCTCAATACAGGCCTTTTTCTCCTGGCGCAGGCCTTCCCGTGCCTCACGAGGATACCTACGTCACGCACGAGACTCACCAAGAAGCTCAACGTCGCAATGGAAGAGATCTCGAATGTATTGCTAGCCCGGACACAGAAAGAGATGGAGATGGGTGTCGTCGGGGGCAAGGAAGAGAGATCTATTATCGGACTACTCAGTACGTGGTGGATTTTGAATATACCATAGGATGTGTGCCTCACTTATTCAACCCGAAAACCAGTCAAGGGGGCAAGCGGCAATTCAGAGTTCCATTTGACGAAAGACGAAGTCATCGCTCAGGTAAAATGTGTCTCGTTTCATGAGAGGTCGGTCACAAAGCCAATTTTATAGATGAACGTGTTGCTCCTCGCAGGGTATGAAACAACGTCTAGTACGTGGCTTCCTCCGTATGTTCATGAACGTATCATGTCTGAAGCGTATTTTGGCTTCTAGTCAGCTTGACGGTAAATCCCATTTATGGATTCTTCACGCATTGGCTCACCACTTTTCCCTCCTAGTGGGCACTGCTCGAGTTATCGCAGAACCCAGAGGCTCAGACGAAGCTGCGAAATGAGCTTCTCGAGCATGGTGCAGACCCAACATATGATCAGCTCACTAATGGTCTTCCCTATCTCGATGCCGTCGTCCATGAAATCCTACGCATCCATCCACCTGTTCCCGAACTTACACGCGTGGTATGTCCCTACCGACCTCCAAACCGCTCCATTGACCAAAGCTGACTTGATAATATCACAGGCCATCGAAGACGATGTCATGCCCCTCTCCGAACCCGTCCGTACTAAGTCTGGCACGCTCGTCGACACCCTCACGATCGCCAAGGGGACCCTCATCGCCGTCTCGATGCAATCGATGAACCGCTCCACCGCGATCTGGGGTGAGGATGCCAAAATGTTCCGACCGAGTCGATGGCTCGAGGACGGACACGGTCAGAACGGAATACCTGCCAAGGCGAAAGAAATCCAGGGCCATCGACACTTGCTCACATTTGTGGATGGACCGAGGACATGTCTGGGAAAGAACTTTGCGCTGACCGAGTTCAAGGTGCGTGGGCGCTGTGGATGGTGTCACCGATTCTTATGGAATTTTTCTGCGTTTTTGATAGGCGATTTTAACGGTGCTGGTGAAGAACTTTGTGTTTGAGTTGCGTGATGGCGCCGACTCCAAGATTGAAATTGGGAGAGGTCTACTTCCACGACCGAAACTCGCGGGTGAGGTGGGATGTAAGGTACCTTTACGTGTCCGACCGTACGTCGCCTGAGGTTGGAGCGACGGGTGTTAGGGCTTTTTTGGGCATGTATTGCACGATCGACTTGTTTATATGCGCTGTGGTCCTTGTGTAGTGTGATTCGCAATGTCTCTTCGAGGCATTGGACTCTCCCCTCTTCGTCCTATTTATACATCAAATTCAAACATAATGCCACAAGTCATGTGTGCGAATCAGTTGTAGGTGTCATTGATACCGTCTTCGAAGCAATCAAGTCTGGCGAAGAGCGAAGGTCACGCAGGTACCATGGGTGTAGGTCTAAGCATCAGTCAACAAAGAATGAGTGTATACGAGGGTATGAGCAGCATGAGGCAACCAATTGATTATTCTAAAGCTTCCCGACTTGATATCCCTCCTTGTTCGCGGACGCGTATAACTACTCGCTATGACTGGACGTATTTAAAGTATCCACACGTGCTCATGCTGATCAGTCACTTCAGTGTGCTACTTGATGTTATCCATTCGGATTTCAAGGCGCCGTGCCGTGAGCGGGTCAAAGTCTTGACTCA
>QGOI01000317.1:0-17449 GCA_003313885.1 Boletus sp. MG55 | reverse complement strand
TTTTTATCTCAAAATGAGTTTGATTTGAAATATATATAATGGGATAGCATGGTAAGTACAAACCAGTGATGCCTGCGTGGATTTGGCGTACACCTGGCGATCTTCTTGCATTTGACGTTCTATCCTGGGTTTCTCTGCTTCCCAGAACTCAGCCCTAGTAACAAGTGCCATGTCGTTGATACGAAGGAGGTGTGTAGGGAGATAGTTCAGAGCATATTGTTCACAGGTTTCAAGAAGCTGTTGCCGAACTCTGGATCGGTTGTCCTGTTGTGCTGTGAAGCTGGCAGGACCATCGGAATGGCAGAGTACCCTTGGTGGCGGTTCTGAAGGATAACGAGGATCGCTGGCATTCTCTGGATCGTGCCTCCAGGAGGAGAGAAGGCGGTCGCGCAGAGGCGGATTCGGCGACATCGATCGATCGGTAGGAAACTTTGAATGACTTGATTTGGGTTTGATTGCAAACTCTTCAGTGCCACAGTTCCTCGGCCTTGCCCGACGTCGGTCGAATGACGTCGACATCACAATCTAACATATAAGCTTGCAACACACGTTCTTGTTCACTAGAAACTCCACGATGACAACGTCACTCGAGTATCTCAAACAGACGGGGACCACCGTTGTCTCAGACTCTGGCGATTTTGAGTGTGAGTTTGGACAGCCCCTATTTCGTGAGGATGTTCATAGGGATTGTGAATAGCCGTTGGCGTGTACAAACCACAAGTACATGTTCTGAAATTATATATGTATGGTGCTAATTCTGATTCGAATTTCAAGGATGCCACGACAAATCCGACTTTGCTTCTCGCCGCGGCGCACAAACCACAGTATGCGCACCTACTAGATGCCGCCATCAAATATGGCAAGAGCAGGGGTGGAACACTTCACGACCAGGCGTGCTTTGCCATGGATCGCCTTGTGCGTCTTTAGGACATATGGGTTTGGATACCCTGTCTGAGACTTTCTGCGACGCTGACAGCTGGTCGAATTTGGGAAGGAGATTTTGGACATCATTCCCGGCAGAGTCTCCACAGAGGTTGATGCTCGTCTCTCATTCGATCCAGAAGTGACGAAGAAAAAGGTGGGCACATAGTAGTATTATGTCCAAAAATCGGGTCCATTCAGCCCTACCATGACATTTATTGCTGTCTAGGCAAGGGAAATCATCGCGCTCTACGAGTCCATTGGAATCGACAAGGAGCGGGTTCTCATTAAGATTGCGTCTACATGGGAAGGCATTCAAGCCGCAAGAGAACTTGAAGAATCAGACGGCATCCACTGCAACTTGACACTTATGTTTGGCTTTGCCCAGGCTGTCGCCTGTGCCGAAGCTGGTGTAACACTCGTCTCCCCGTTTGTTGGACGCGTGAGTTGACACTTGATTCCATCTCCCACTGTAAAAGCCACACATCCTTAATGATGATGTAGATTCTTGATTGGTATAAAAAAGCGACCGGAAAGGACTACGAGGGCGACGATGATCCTGGGGTTCAATCCGTGAAGAAGATATTCAACTACTTCAAGCAACACGGTTACAAAACAATCGTTATGGGTGCCAGCTTCAGAAACGTTGGTGGTCCAGGCCTATAATATAGTGGTTTCTGATTCACAATTATATAATTTATCTGCATAGGTGGGAGAAATCAAGGCTCTTGCTGGAATCGACTTCCTCACTATTTCGCCGAAATTGCTGGAGGAATTGAAGAGCTCTCTTGAGCCTGTTCCGAAGAAGCTTGACTCAGAGAGAGGTAGGTGGTCTGTCAAATGCTATCCGCAGGAACGCACTGATTGAGTTTAAACTTTTGACAGCTGCTCAAGCCGAGCCCATTCCCAAGGTTTCCTACGTCAACAATGAGCCAGAGTTCCGCTGGGCCCTACTTCAAGATGCGATGGCCTTCGACAAGCTGCATGAAGGCATCAAAAAGTTTGCAGAGGACGGTGATACGTTAAAGAACGTTTTAAAGGAAAAGTTGCAAACGGCTTCCCAATGAAGGTCGTTTCAGATTTCTTTCCGGCTTCTCTTTCTGGGACCCATAGTTAGCAGCTGTAGTACTGATCGAATTGTATTGCTATCAAGGTGCCTTGGTGGTGGACTCGGAAATCTTTCTCCTGAACTTATTTCGGTGAATTGTCGGAGTACGGATCCCAATCAGGTTGAACACGAACATTACGTCTCCTGTAGGCGACTTGACCGACATTGTCATGTTCTTCGACCTGAACGTCCCCGTCGTCGCTCACCAAGGTCATGCAGCCACACTGCAGTCAAAAAAGAATAAAGGGAAGCAACCGCAAGCGACCAGCACTAGTGTGTTTACCCCGGCTCAGATCGCGGCCATCGAAGCTCGTATCGATCTTCTCATCCATTGTCAGTCTTTCATTCCGTTTTTTCACTTCTCTTTTGACTTTTTAAAGCACAGTAGGATACACCCTCATCGCGCTCAACCATACAGTCGAGAAGAAAATAGACCCCAAGACGCATGTTAACATCCTGAACATCCTATTGCCCCAGCTGAAGAATAGGACTGGTATCGTGTTTCTGAAACGATTGACGATAAATCTCGACGAAGACAGTGAGAAAGGGTTCGGTTTGGTGCAGTTTTTTCGCCATGTTGCCTCCGGCATACTTCGGCTGATCATTATCCCCTGTTCGTTAGACGAGTGCGAATGCATTTATTGCTAACGCGTATGACATCATTGCCCTCACACCTACGACTGCAGCCACGTTTTCTGCAGCATGTCTTACACACAGTCTACCCTCGCCACTGACGGCTCACATCATTGCGCTACCCCTCACCCTACCACGACTCCCATTCCATCTCAAACATACGCTCGTCCGCACGGCCATCAAGAATGGCGCTGTTTTCGAAGTCAACTATGCAGGTGCCCTCGGTGACCCCGAATCTAGCCACGTGAGCCTCGGAGTGAGCGACACCGGGCTCACGGCGAAACGAAATTGGTGGGCCGCCGCGCGAGAGGTTGTTCGGGTCACAAAAGGAAAGGGAATCATCGTTAGTGGCGGGGTTGTCGGAGAACGTGATTATAGAGGTCCAAGGGACGTTCAAAACCTGTGAGTTATCCCCGACTCCCTTTGTGTCGTCCCTAGACACGCCTTCATTCTCGTTATACGTCGTACAGAATCACTTTACTTGGTCTGGCACAGAATCTGGCGCACGATGCGTCCACCGTCACGCCCAAATCCCTAGTTTTGAGAGCACGTGAGTCTCTTTAGCTATATTGCTCCCCTGGGTTTCATCCGATGCTTATTGCATATCCTACTCAGAAACACGCAAAACGTACCGTGCCGTTCTCTCTGAACCCAGGATAGTGGTGCCGATATCGCGCAACGAGCCCACCAAAGCTACAGAACCTGCTGCTGTGATCGTACAGGCCCGTGTTCGCTCGCCTACAGCGGACGGTCCACCAGCTACCGGACCGAGCCTGCCGACAATCCACCCCCCGGAGAATTTTCCGGAAGGTCACCCCGCCACCAAGAAGCGCCGCCATGAACTCGAACCTGACACTGTCGGATCGGTAACGGCATCTGAACGTGCAAAAGCGACTACTGCCGCTGAAAACCATGGTGTCACTAACAGTGCGCCGCCGCGAAAAAAGAAGAAAAAGAAAGATGGTGTCGGCCAGAAATAGCTTGTCACCCATTGATCGTCATGGTCATGGTCCGCTTCGTAGTTGTTGCACTGTATTTGATTGACGGCTTTCTGGGAGTGTGGATGCTTCAATATGCTACCACTCCCCATGGAGTTGGTCTGTCGCCACCCTGAGCTAGTTAATTGTCTGAGGATTTCGGGGAGGTGATGAGAATACATCAAAGTAACGTTTAAGACTGGCTAATGCTGTCGAGCTCAGTCTGTCTTCTCATCCACGGGTTCTCTGGTCGTCTATTTTCTGATCCATAATTTCGAGTTGAAGACGTGAGTGCGTATATATCTTGCTAGTCATACTGTTACCTGCAGGAACCTTCGCGAAACGAAAATTACAATAAGCACGGGGCGGGTATCGACGCAGCGCGCGACGCACAGTAGCTCCGACTAGTTCCTACCGAGTAGCGGTAACGGTACTACGAACGACATGCAAGTCAGAGAACAACTACTACTGGACGATATCGATAGAGTTAGATGGAATAATAGCTCAAAGACATGCATACATGTGGATGAGGTAACATATGTAGATGAAGTACGTGCAGAGGAAGGTGCTTGTGCTACAACAAGGTCAGTAGACGCATGAATAATATGAAGGACAGAGGGACAAAAAGACAGGGGGGATAGAGAAGGGAAAGAGACCAAGGTCAAATAATGTGCGTGTCATGTCAATGAAAACTCGACATCTGGGCAGAGACCATCTCCTACACGACCGCTTGTGCACCGGGAGGCACGCTCGTATACTCACTCATCATACAACCGCTGACGCGGCGAGTCTCCCTCAGCGTCCAGCTTGTCTGACAACCCCTCCTGCCTACCACTCGAACCAGTCTCAATCGCACTCGCTAACCTCAATGAGCCAGGTCGTCTTTCTCTCCCAAGCCCGCTCGGAAGCCCCAACCCCAACCCACCAGTTCCTCCATCCCTGCTGCTGGGTCGCGAGATAGACACGGAGTCCTCTCCCCTGACTACCCCGCTTGCAGACCCGGACCCAGATCGACCACTCGCATTGTCCCGCCTTCGACTGCTACCGCTTCCAAGACCCTCGAGTGACGCTAAAAACACCTCGTGCATATGTCTTAGCTTCTCGTCTACATCCGCCTCTCGCGTCAGCATAGGTCCCATCGACGTCGAGGACGCCTTCGACTCCCCGTCGCTCGCACTCATTCCCTCCGATGAATGTCGTGGGTGCTCACCCGCGACCAGTCCCAATCCTAGAGTCGCACCAGCTCTGGCAGGTCCCGAAGCCGCAGACCCCGGCCGAGAAGCGGCTGATTCGAAAGGCTCCCTTGTGCCGGGACTCTGCGTTGATGCGGGTACTCGGCTGGACAGAATATCAGGCGGCGTGGATAACGGCTGCCTCGCAGCGACTGACGCGAGCGGCTTTCGGGCGTCGATCTCTTGTACAAATATCGAAATATCGTCGTCGTCCGTCGTTGCACCCAAAAAGGCAGGTGCACCGCTACCGGACCCTGTGCCGCTTCCCCCCGAGCGTTCGCCGTCTTTGCGTTCCACGCCAGCGGTGCTCCCTGGACTTCCATCGCTCGTTGCACCTCCGGACGTAGCGTATCGATACCCAAAGCTACTCGAGTAACGCTTACGAGTGGGCAGACGAGGTGAGGTGTCCTCGCCTTCCGCGGAGGCGAGCGAACGGCGATCACCGAGACTTGATGGTGCGAACGGTGGAGAAGGTCTGTTCACACCAATTGGAGAGGGTGGCACACGAGAAGAATTAGGTGAAGTTTGCGTAGGGCGTGCTGGAAGACAGGGAAGGGCGACGCCGCTGGTGAGTGGAGAAGGTTGGCGAAGGGAAGGAGAAGGAGAATGGATAGAAGGAGAGCCCGAGGAAAGTGTCGAAGACTTGAACGGATGAACTGGGTTGATGTTCGGTCTGCGAATGGGCAGCGCACCTGGTGCAGAAGGGAGGTCCTAAAATAAATAGACATCAGTGGAGAGGGGCTATGCCAAAACAAATAGCGCCCACAAGACTGCTTCTTCCTGTAGTGCTAGTGCTCTCCTTGCGGATCCTTGTAGCAATACCAGCTAAATGCGTTCCATCTTCCCTTGACCACGCTGTACTCCCCTCTGGACGGGAGGAAGTGACAGATAAGGCAGAAGTTGACCCAGCGGTGGCCATGTTAGTCGACGTTCGGCTCAGCGGCAGCGGCGCACTCCGAGGGCTCTGGCTACCCGGCAAGGAATTCGTGCGGGAGTGGGCAGAAGGTAGTACAAACTGACCAGCAATCGACGAAGGAGGCGACTTTGGAATGGAAGTACGAAGACTGCCCGGTAGCGCTGACATCGAGTCACGCTGCTGGTTCTTTACCAGTGTTGGAGTAAAGTCCGGACCTTCGTCCAAGGACAAAAACCGGGAAGAGAGTAAGGATTCGAGTTCATCAAGCTGGAAGTTAGGCGAGGTAAGGTACTTGGCAGTGAGACTGAGGGTGCCCATCGGATGAGGGATGGACGGGAATGTGTGTATATCGTAAGGAAGAGGGGGTGTATTTAGTGCAGGGGGTGCGTCTGCCGAAGAGAATGTAGTATTATGCAAGGTGCAAATAAAGTCAAGCGCGCAAAAGACGGACATGAGCACCTCATGGATTCTAGGGTTGGGATGACAGCACGTGGGACTTACCAAAATCGAGTATGTCGGTGGGATAGTCTTCCAGTGATTTGATCCGGAGCTTAATAGAGAGATTACCGTTGCGGTAAGGAGTGCTCATCCGACGTCGTAGCTTCCTGAAGAGCTTCCAAGAGGGAAGAATGCGGAGAAGACTGAATAGACTGCGAAAGAGGGGTATGCCGTATTTGTAGATAGTAGAAGGAGCGATATCGCCTGGCTCGACACTGTGTTGCGGAGGGGTGTAAGCTGGAGAGAAATTGAGGGTCCAGTTCTCGAGAAGGATATGTTGTGGGGTGGGATCCATACGGAGACGAGAAGAATCAGGGGCAAGGTAGACGAGGACTTGATTGTTTGTCAATTCGGGAACAAATAACAAGACCTGAAGTTCAAAAGGCGGTGGAGAAGGGGAGCAGGACACGGCACGATAAATCCTGAGGTGATCCTTGAAGATGTCAAAGTCGGGCGTCTCGAGATTGAACTAAGGACAGATTATGATTCAGTAAAGGTCGGAGGGATACGGAGAGCAAACGCACCCATTTGTCGAGCTTTCCCTGAGACCTCGGCTCAGAGGTGATTCTGGCATTGCTCACGACGAGACAGAGCTTTGTGTAGAACCTGTGAGCGATTTGGTCGGCCTTCTGGATGTCATTGGACATGGCAAAGACGAGGCGGATGGCGAAGGCTGAGGATGTCGTAGTCAATTAGAGCAGAGACGACATTAGAGTACGGCAATCTACTTGGACAGAGAGAGAAGAAAAGGAGGTAAATCCAACATGCGCACGGGCTGGTGGTATGGCACCCGAGAAAGGCCACCTATGAAGATGACATAAGCACCACCTCAATCCCAGAGCATGCCAGAGCTAGCCCTCTCGTTATTGTCGCCGTCAAGCGCTGCCGTTTGAGTCGGTCTGACCCCGGATGACTTGGTAAGTCATTTTGCGCACTTTACAAATAAAATCGTTGAAATCCCGCGATCCCGCGATTCCAGTAGACTACGTCTGAATCTATCAGCCTAATAGCCGAGCGAAAACCAGGGATGCCACCCTTCAGAGAACTCCTTGCATAACCTGTGTGGTAATTGACTTTTCGAGCTGGGTTCAAGCTGGCCGTTCGACCAATCAAAGGACCTCTTGAACGATTGCAGCAGGATGTTCCTTTCATATCTTTGCGCCAGCACTCACGCCTAGTGGCTCTCGCATGGCATTCCCTGCCATTTCATTGCCTCCTTTTCTCGTGTTTTCGGTATGTATACGTGAATCAAACGTGAACTCCCTCTCAAGAACTTGAAGAGTACTTAAACTGCGCCACTGTATTTCAGGTATAAACCTATACATGGATATGAACATGCTCGAATGATCCAACCGTCATATGAATTTCCTCGGGCTGAAGCTCTGATGATGATCAGCCTGTGACAAATTGCACCCTTAGAAATGGGGTTCGCCCCATGGTCCTGGTCCCGACCGTTCGAGGCTCTATTGTCACAACCACCTTCGTGTGTTCTCTGTCACACTCGACTTTTTCTGTAAAGCAAGTGTTTCGCTTCATCGCATTCCAGTCCTCTTTGCTCTCGCGAATGCATAGAAGTTTCATGTCAGATGGAGCCCAGGGCTGGTAGATGCTGAGCTGATATGAACTTTCATTATCACTCGGTTTCTCAAATCGGTCACCTAGATCGGCGCCGATGTTTGGGACCGGCTTTAGAGAAAATCTATCGGTAAACCCCGTTGGCAACAACGAGAACTCACCCATAGGTCGGTAGTCGAAAATCGCCATAACTATCCTACGGGCAAAGTCCGCACCGGAACCTACATCCTGGCGATATCTCAGCACGCACCGCTCCACGTCAGGGTGCCGTGGCACTTTCAAAGGCGCAGTTCTGCTGTGTTATTATTGTCTACAGCACTAGTGCTGTGCGGAACGCCACAGACCATATTCAGGCGCATCTTCTCCTGGCGTCTTGGAGCTTTCTACTTTTGGCAGTCATACGCGCCTATACTAGTAACTTCCCTAAACCCCGGCCAAGCATACACAGCACTGGGTGACACTGACGACTTCCTTGCCTTAATGTTCGGGTCCGATGGGTTCGAGCTGTCCATATCGTCAAGTTCTCGGAATCCCTAGGATTCTGGTGAGTCACGAACAGCGGGGATTTCATCCACGTTTCCATCTCTTGTCGTCATGGACTGCTAAATTTTACACAATACTCCTGACTGTCGGGTCGAAGGCGCTACCTGTATGCACTCTGCTTGGCTGTAGCCGCCATCGGTTGTAGAATTTCCCTTTCCCCGAACGAAGTTGACTGTGACGTCTCACCATGGTGAGAACTTATCGGTGTTTCCTCTCCTTTGATAGTTAATATACACAGCATGTTATGAGTCGCCGATTCGAGTATACAACGTCGGGCCATTCCAGATTGCGTGCCCTCTTCGTGATACTTCTTAAGCAATCCGTGATAGTGGGGTAACATATTCCGAGTCTATGGACACGCCATGTCTCAACCGATGATCATCTTGTACGACGTGCCCTCAAACATTTCACAGCCTTGGGCACCTAATGTCTGGCGGATAAGGTCAGTCCATCCCTATTGTGCCCCATTGCAGTATCTATTCAGGATCATTTTCAGGCTAATCCTCAACTACAAACGCCTCCCCTACCGTACCTGCTGGGTCGAATTCCCAGATATCGAGCAAACCCTACGTAACATCAATGCACCACCCTCCTCCATCCGCCCCGATGGCCGACCTGTCTATACCCTCCCCGCGATCCTCGACCCTACCCACGTTTCTAGTAGCACCTACACTGATCCATCAGGCTCCCTCTCTCAGCCACACCCCGTCGTGCTCACACACGCAAATGCGATCGCGGAGTACCTCGAATACACATACCCCGCGCGTCCGGTCATCCCGGAGGGCACGCGCGCACTCCAGACACTGTTTGTGCACTACGTCACCGAGGTCTTCGTACAGCCACTCTTGCCGATAATGGTGCCCCTGAGTCACCGGCGTTTGCCCCCACGCGTACAGAACCATTTTCATGTCGAAGTAGCCGGTCATGGAGACGAATACGGTGTTGCCAGGGCCCAGCATGCGCGGCCGCGAGAGGAACAGTGGACAGCGGTACAGACGCAGTTTACGTTTCTGGCTGGCATTCTCGAGAGGAACGCAGGCGACGGGGATGGGGTCGTCGTCATGGGTCACGAGCTGACCTACGCCGACTTCGCGTTATGTTCTGCCTTGATCTGGATCGAGAAGGTCGCGCCGCACGAGGGGTGGGCGAGGGTAAGAGAATGGGATGGGGGGCGATGGGGGAGGTTGTGGGAGAGATGTAAGGCATATATGGATGTATTTTGATTCATGGTGTGCTGACATCGAGAGTGCGGTGCGCAGGGGACTCGGAGGAAGATACATCCCTGATCCCTGTGAATCATTCTGCTAGTCATCATGCTGTCTGTCTCACCTTCTAGTCGTTCGCTGCGCGGGTACTAGTAGAGCAGAGTTATACCCAATGCCTTGTATATGGAATGAATTGATGGTAGTCTTTACCAGACATATTGGGCCAATCTGTTGAATCGGGGACCCTCTCAACGAGTGGAGGATGCCCGGATTCAGGTTAAGCCCGAAAATGTGGGTTTCAAAGTCACATAGCCCTCTAGTCGTATCTTGATACCTGAATCAATACATGGTGGTTTGAAACCTTGTCTAACTAGTTCACCGCGGTTGACTGCTAGTACTTGAGTTCAGGAGTGCCAAAGGGAATAGGTGTTCTGCTGTCCACCTCTACCCAACTCTTCAGTCTCCCCACGTGTTGTAGTACATGATTAATACTTGTGTGGACTTGAAGCATGTTAAATGATTAGCTTTCCTTTCCCCAAAAATTGATCTGAAGTACTAGCTATACATGCAGCATTCCATAAGGTGTCAGCAGTGGTGTGAGGGATTAAAGCGATGGTTGATCTCAAGCGCTGCCGAGCATAAGTGGCTCCGAGATTCGGCCTCTGTAGAATTTTTGGTGAACCTCGTCCAGTAAACTTCTGTGGACCATTGCACATACTGAATCAAGCCAACATGTATGTATGTACTACTTGATAACGCACAGTTGAACCTTCTTGTGGAATGTCAGGTACTTAGTTGTTGTGTGAAACCGACCAACTTCTTAAATACAAAAAAAACAATTAAGATATTTCAGACCACCTCTGCGGAAAACCGGAAAACACTGGTGGTCCGTTTATACATGATACTGTATCCGAGCGTTTTTATATTTCCCTCAAAGACGATGTCTGGATAGTTATTTGCGACTCCTACATTGTTTGTTTAAATTTCACACGACGACTACCTTAGCAAAGTACTAACCAACGATACTTATACAAACAATACACAACTAATTGTTCGAACTGACTCGCTTCTAATGTTTTTCTTGTTTTCCTCTTCTGTTCCCTCATTCAACCTCTCTGCTTATCTTTCTTTTTCTCTTGATATATTCCCGCCCAGCGGCTATTACCTACTAACCTACTAGTAATAAGGAAAACTTACACCTACTCGTGCGTTCGCTGACTGCAAGTCATGCAACCACCGAGTCGGCTATCGTATCAAGTTCCCTCAACAGACTTCGAGACTCAGCATTCAGAATTCTTCCCGAGATCCTTTGGGGCGGAGAACCAAGGCACGACCATCGACACTGCATCAGTAATGTGCGAACCCCAGCAACTCAGCCCAGGTCACCTCCAAATGTTTACTTTTGCTATTGCATAAGCGGCCGCTGTATCAGCTCGGAAGAATCTATTCACAGACTCTCACTCGAGATGAGGATAGAGGCGCTTTGTTCCCCTACCTCTGTTCCTCGACGAAGTCCACAAGCTAACAGTCCAGGCTCATCCCCCTTTACGCCCAGCTAAACTCAGCCTAACGTGACTTCATAGAGTGGAGCACATGACTTCCGCCTCATGAACGTTCCGGAGTTTACTTGTCTGGGATAAATACCCGTTCAGATCGGCCAATTACTTGGGCCTGGACCTCGCCTGCGATTTTCTGGGAAGGCGTAACCTGCCATCTAGCTCTCTTCCCCTCTATTTCCATGGTCCATCCGTGATACTATTTCCGTCCAGGTCACGTATAGGGTGGCTTCGGACTTAACGTCATCGTCGAGACCTAGCACCGTTGGGTGGAACCAGCGGCCGCGTCAGGAAGTTGTCACTCCACTCTTGCGCAAGTCTCGTAAGCCGGTAATGAATCAATGTCGATGGAAAGAGGCAATGATTGAACGATGACCAGAACTTGTGTCAACAAGCACCCCTGTGGCCCTCCCGCTGACAACAAATTTGGACATATATCAGGTTGGCCCATCAGACAGTTCTGGTCGGATTTAATCTGGATTCCTTTGCTAACGTGAATAGGTAATGTGACGCTCCATGTCATGGCACGATCGTTCAGTCGGACACCCCCAAATTTCTTGGCTAACGATATTAGACGATCGTTGATTGACATGCACATCACGGTTTATCATCAGCACAGTGGGGATTCAGAGTCTTTCTACAGATAAACAACATGCTCACACCATGGCGTTAAGTGGTCATTGGCATTGTTGCCCGGAGTTCAACTCGGACCTTGCGAGGTACAGGTCACCACAAGAAATAAGGAACAGCAAGTCGAACACTCCCTCCGCGTCCCAGACCGGCAAGTACGATGTTACGTCAACAAAGGTGAAGTACTAGATCTGGACGTATCTCATTCGTTGATCTCTTCTGGCGGATAGCTCTGTACGAGAACCATTCTGAGTACTCGACCAGCGTTATTGCTTGACGACTCTTGGAGACGAACATGGATCTCCTGACATTCGAATATGGACCTTCCCCACTCGTTTCCGAACCATCGAAGTTAATCGTTCCTCGTAGGTCTGGAGCGATACTATAAAAGTGGCTGTCGGCGGTTGGTCGGCGGTATGTGGTTGTGGAAATGAACATCGATACTCAATACAGGGGGAAGGCGCAGGGCTAGTCCGCACTTCACGTCGTTGAAACAAAATACACTGGCACGAATCTGGGTGTATTGGATACGGCGACCTGTAGGGAAGCCTCGACACAGAATCACGGAGATGAACGTCATACGTGACCGCAACCCCAAATCTGAGCTCGACCAGCGAGGACCTCACGGTCAGGTAAGTCAGTACTATCATCGGAGAACCCCATTCGGATGGACGCAGCAGTATTTAAGCCCCTCTGGTTGTCCTTGAACATCATCCACCTCGAATAAGATCTTACGAAGACCACCAGCTAAACAGGTCTGTCTCTTCTTCATTCTACACACCGCGACTATACTGAAACCTATTATGTTCAAGTATCACCATGTCTTACACTATTGCTCTTCGTGTCTACCAGACCAACCCCACTCGCGGGTACTTTCACGTCTGTGAGATGACCAACTGGAACTATGCCAACGGCGGCACTTGGTCCCATGACGATGGCACCTGCACCCTCCAGATGGGTGGTAGCGGCACTTCCGGTGTTCTTCGCTTTTTGTCGGACAAGGGCGAGCGTATCACCGTCGCTGTCGGCGTGCACAACTACAAGCGTTGGTGCGACATCGTCACTGGTCTCAGTACCTCCCAGACTGGTCTTTTAATCAACGGAGAGTATTACAACAACGGGGGACGGGACTATATGAGGGAGAAACAGTTGGACCAGTACACCGTCACGAGCACCGCTGGAACGAAAGTCGAAATCGTCTTCACGGCCGCTGATGGCAACAACCTCAAGGCTAACATCATCTTTGGATAAGTGAGTTCATCGCGGTTCTTATTGCTCCTCGTTCGTCAAACTGACGGTCGTGTTTCATATAATAGGCTTTCTCCGTCAGTCGACGTGATTTCTGAAACTTGTATAGTATTACCATCGAAGGAAGAATCAGTCAGTGTGGATGGTTGTATCTAGGAGGGAAAAGGCGAAAAATTATCATGTTTTTTCAGTGAAGCCCCGCCGTCGGGATGCAAATGACGAATGTCAGCTCTTTGATCGGGATAGTTTTTCAGGTGATAGTCCGACTAGGGGGATCCAACAAACTCTCGCAGCAGTTAGAGATTTGAACCTCCCGGCTTGAGGGCGCGACGAATTACAACACGAAGTATGGTGCTCGCATGTCAATGATCTGTTTCACAGGGTGATTTCATGCACACGGCCTCCATCTCTAAGCCGTCTCATGGCCATTATATAACAGAACTTCCCATATCAAGGTTGGTGAGCACTACGTGACCGTTCTCTGGCTCTGGTCCAGGTTGTAAAGGGTTATTCCGAACCAATCTTTACGTATTCAAGAGTGAAAATCGGATCTGTTTCCACGAGTTCGCGTCCAAATGCATTCGTCGCAAAGTCCAATATATAGGTAGCACAACAAGAAGTTACTGCGTGCCCTGAAATACCAATTTGCTTAAATACCAAGATAAACTAGGAAGGCAAGGAGTCCCGTATGAGATAAATCGTGCCGACAAAAAACGCACAAGAAGTCAAAGCAAACGCTAGGCCACCTACCCAAGCACTCCTCGCCAAATCGATGTCGCTCGGGCTGGGATTAATGATGTTAAACGCAGAGTGACCCCATCTGAAAACACTCGAATCACAATAACAATTATCGTATACCCCCGCATATTGGAAAACCGAATTGGCGATGATTCCGATCGCATTGACGACGGCGAGTGATTTCCCTATCCATCTCAGCCAATCTGCAACCCGAGAAATCGTCTGAGGATGTATTCGTCCTGCCTGAACGTATTTGATTGCGGTAATACTTGCGGGTTCGTCCGAATCGGTCTTGGGCGCTGTGTCTTCTTCCGCGTCGACATAAGGGGCTTGAATTTCGTGTGATGGTGTAGCAACATCCTCTGAGAGTCCAGAACCATTGTCCATTTTACTGGTCGCCAGGGTGAGTCCTGGAAGCGTCGAAGGTGTGGAGGGTGTGCGTTGCCCGTCGCTTTCCAGGTCAGAGGTAGGCAAGTCGTTGATCAGATGATGTGCATAGTATCCAAGCGCGCTGGACAAAACAAGTAGAAACCACACTGCGGTAGATATTGCCCCGTATATTAAGTACGCGAGAGAACGGCATCCAAGTCCCTAAGGTGACAATGTTCAGTCAGTTGGTCATCCCTCCATATGAAACCACTGACGATGGTAGGGGTGTATAAGACTACAAGAACGGCTGAAATTGTTGTCCCCCATTGCAGTTGCAGCGACATGAGAGACGCCACGACCATATTGAAGAACACGCCTCGGGGCCAAAGGGGGTATTCGCGATTATCGGGGTGGCAGTAGCGAATGGTCTGATCGCAGTTCCCTAGTCTGTGCTCTTTGGGAACATCACTACGCACATTCCCGGAAATCTGATTGCCGTCGACGCCTACTCTTTGGTTCGACTTTCGCCAAGCAGAGCGGTAGAAGAGCGAGATCACGTAGGCAGTTCGGGACCATGAAAATATTCTTGCATAATTGAATACCGGAGGAATTCGCGACTCGTCTGGGGAAGTGATGTGTCTGTCGGACAACTTCCAATCTGGACTGGGACTGATGGTCAAGCCGAAGTTGGAGGTAACATGAATAGGAGCTGCACTGGGATCTCGAGGATCAGGTACGAATACTTGTCTATTCGCCTTATCGTACGCGTCATGCACGCGATCATAATCGCATTTAGGCGAAAGAACCAACCAACCCACAACAATTGGCAGTAGCCAAAGCCACACCGAACCAGTTCCCTGTCCGCTGGAGTTGATGTGGTCCGCCACATTGGAGAGGGAATCGGCAACTGTAAGCAGATAGGCAATGACCACCCAAGTGATCGATGTTGCGGATGCGATTGACCATGTGTGTGAGTAGTCGAGTTCCAATGCAAGCGTGGTCCACCACTCGTCATTGGCTGGGTGAACGATGAGAGACTCGAATCGAGCAGATTCGCCAGGGTGAACGCGTAAAGGGACCTGTTGGAGACTGCTCAAAACCTGCACCACGGACTGGCGGACTGCGGTGCTGGGATAGTCAATCCCTGCAAAAAGTTGGTCATTGAGCCATCGCGCGTTAAGGAGGGTCATATATAACGAGTAGCCGGCAAGGGTCGGTGAGCCGAGTGTCAAGACCGCGGACATGAGATTATCCGTCCTGCGTCGAGCACCAAAAGGGAGCTGCGAGAGCAGAGCAAGATATGGCAAGAGCCAAGCGGAATACTCCTGCGAGAATACGGTCCAGCTGAATGGCTCCTGCCCTGTTCCGCAATACTTGCGGCAGCCATATAATGAAATTGCAGTGGCCATGTCCGTAGAGTTGAGATCGGTTGCGTCTGGGATAGGGATGCCTTCGCTCGTACGGAGAATCGAAAAAGCGGTCGTATTCGAAATGTTTAACTTGAGAACGCAATCCTGACCAATTGGGTTTGTGGCGCAGCTTGTTACGTCCACCAAACATTGCGAGAAGTTCGTGACTGCGTCAGAAGAAATTGGGTATAATGCGAGTAAGACAAGTAGGCCTGAGATATAGGCTTCAAAAGTATGTAATCAGATAGCTGCTACGTGGAAAAGTAGGAAGTTACCTTTCCAGTGGTATGGCGGCATGACTAGGACACTGGAGGATGGGAAACAGTGATCCAAACGATAGCCCTTTCATGTATAAGTACCTCTGGCTGCGTGGGACCCGCTGCAGCTGGCGCGACCGATGACAAGCCTTGGCGGTACCCAGAATCAGAATGGAGTTTCTTGTTGAGGCATGCTTCAGTTGATGTTCCACACCGCCTTTGCCGCTATCTCTCTAGCGATAGTACGTCCGGTGGCAGGAGGCACCCTTAGCACAGCCAAACATGGCGTTTCTCCTTTCAACTCCTGGACAAGGTAATTTGGCAGTGCAAACATCAAAGCAATATTTCTCACCCAAGGTTAGGCATGCGAATGCAAAGATTCACAAAGTCGCATGAGCAAGGACTTGGCAAGCCCGGGGCTCGATTCGTTCCCATTCCAGTAGGTTATCAGGCCTTCAGGGATCAAAGTGAATGGGAACAGTCGATTCCTAATTGGACCTGATGCCAATTTCGGTGAAATAACGCGACTATTCAGCGACAAGTCACAGGTGACGTCGAATGAACTACGAAAGAAGCCGGGGAATGGAAAGCATCCTACCACAAGCTGTGCCCCTGACCAGAACCTCGTCGAGCATATGCTAACGGGCATGAAATTTATACCAGGATAAATGGGTCAAATGATATGTTTTTAGGGCTTAGACTAGTATCGGTCCCTCAACCCTCAACCTAACTGTACGCCTTGCATGTCATACAGAACTCACAGGTTTAACGTTTCACGTACAAGCTGAATTTGGTGGTCCTAGCACCCAGTATTTATCTGAATCCACCGACACCGAGCGCCAGTGGTCGTCATCGTCCATGTCCGAAGAACATTCACTTAATGCAACTCATGCAAAGCAGCATAGATCAGAACTTGGCGGCGGGGATCTTGGATGCTGTGTGGCTAGATCAATAACTAAGGAGATGGGCCTAGAAAAAAAAATGAAATTCGCAGGAAACGCCGTGGAGTCGGGGGTCGTCAATTAAGTAAAGGAAGGCGAACGACCTGGGACGATTCTGATAGCAACGGCCTAGCAAGGCTGTAGCGAGGTCAGACGAAAAAGCAGGTCCATAAATGTCATCAAATGCACAAATTTGCGTGTGAGGCTGTGAGCACGATCACTAGGGTGAGAATCCATGTGCGCCACACTTCGCTTGAAGTTCCGCCACGAACGAGCACGAAAATGAGCAGTAGCTTCCTCTCCCGAAACTACATGCCGCTTCGTGACTCCGCACACTAAAAATGATTGATTCCCACCAGCGCTGGCTGATCACATAGTCCTACAATGTAGACATTACCCTCGCATATTTCGTCTGTCTTTTTGAATCGCTCTACTTAGGCTTTGTTATATGCCGGCGTGTCACCGTACAAGAGAGATGCCGACTGGGTGGGGTACCGATCACCATCCAATACAGCTTCCTCAGCAACCGCCCGCACTTCTCGGACTGCTTCCGGGGAAAGTGTAATGTGAGCAGCCGCCAAGTTCTCCTCGAGATACTGTTCAAGCGTGTTCTCAAGGAGCATAACGAAAATTCAACTTTGCACACACCTTAATTTTCTTGGTCCCAGGAATGGGGATGATGTCTTCCCCCTG
>QGOI01000314.1:0-11052 GCA_003313885.1 Boletus sp. MG55 | reverse complement strand
GATCCTTGGATAGCTGTATATGGCTAGTATCAAGTTAGTATCTGTTGAGTATGTGATTAGTTTTGGGTCACTTTGGAAACAATTATTGAAAATACTTGGAAATACAAGTAATTTCAAGTAATTTCAAGTAATTATTTGTCCAGGTTGCCATAGCCTGATATAAAAACATGATATTATCATGTAAAATATTAAAATATGCATATATATTGACAATAATAGCAATTATCAGATATTTCGGTAAATTATCAGCTGGAGGTTTTTCCTGATGTACCTCGGCTCACCATGTTTGCATCGCTGATACACTCATCCATATTGCCTCTAGGGCATTCCTGGTCACTTGGGAAGTTGCCTGGTATGACCATTTCGCATCCTGGGTCATCTGGCTCACATGGAGCCCTCCTAGGTGAGTCTTCCAAGTCCTGCCTGTGCTTTGAGCATTTGTGCGCTTGTTCTGACGTGTTCCATGGCAGCTTTGGCGTGTTCCTAGGGTACTCATCATTCTTAGATGGTCCCGATGTTGCCGTCTTGGCACTGGTAAGCATGACACACCGGTGAGTCCATCCTCCTTGAAGGAGGCTGACACTTCAAGTAGGTCACAATTTGAGTCATCCACATTGACATGGTGGGTTCAGGTGATCAGTACACCATCTAGGGTTGATAGGAAGTGGTTAGGAAGGTTCAGGTATGTTGCTCGTCATGCGCTCATACTGTCTGTGCTGATGTACCTTTCCTACAGCTAGCAATTGCATTCTGGCTTATTTTGAGTCGTAGCATGCATTGCTTGCTGCACTGTCCATGCGGCCTCATTTCCCATCGTATAGGACACCGTTTCCATTGTGATGGACACACCAATCGACCTCAACATCTCCCAACATAACCTACTTGCCCTCCTAACCTCCAAGCCCTATATCTCGACAGTATGCCTCCGTTCCGTTGATGCGCTGGTCCATATAGCCTCTAGGGTGTTCGGGTATGTTGTGGAGGTTGCCTTGTATTATTGTCTTGCCACCCGGCTCGTCTTTCCAAAGTTATAAGGGCTTGTTGGGTGGTAAGGTGGACTTATAGGAGTTTTCAGGTGCATTATGAGGTGCACTGACCAATGTCTTGGTCTAGTGAGGCCATAGTGTGATGACTTGGAAGTTGAAGTGTTGACATGGCTCACTTGAATGTCACGTGACCCTGCACTTGCACAAAATTCTTGCTAAGTTCCCAAGCATTAGGATAAACTTACACTTTTGTAACATCTATTTGCTACATTTTCTATACACTTTTAGTTGTAAACTTTTCTTCCACTTTTGTTACATCTATTTGCTACACCATTGGTACACTTTTACACATTCTGTAATAATCTGTACCAAGTCTGTACAAAGCTGTACCTCTATAGCCTCTGTGCTATATCCACTGTTTGCTGATGAATTGTGTAGCTGAAATACTGACTAGTAGTATAACTGATTTGCTTATCTTGTAAACAGAAGCAATGAAGTATTGAATAACTATGTGATTAACTAATTGTGTAGCTAAAGTACTGACTAATACTGAGTGTACTGCTTATCTTGTAAGCTGAAGAAATGAAGTATTGAATAACTGTAAGGTTAACTAGCTGTGTGGCTAAAGTACTGACTAATACTGAGTGTACTGTTATCTTATAAGCTGAAGAAATGAACCATTGAATAACTGTGTGGTTGACTCACTGTGTGGCTGAAAATACTAACTAATACTAAATGTACTGCTTATCCTGTAAACAGAAGAAATGAAGTATTGAATAACTGTAAGGTTGACTCACTGTGTGATTAAGCACTGACTAATACTGAGTGTGCTTCTTATCTTGTAAGCTGAAGAAATGAATTGTTGAATAAATATATGGTTGATTTACTGTGTGGCTGAAATACTGATTAGTACTGAATGTACTACTTATCTTGTCAACAGAAGAAATGAAGTATTGAATAATTGTATGGTTGATTAACTGTGTAGATGAAGTGATAACTGGTACTTAGTATACTGGTTGTCTTATAGCCTAAAGCAATGAAGTGTTGAATACCAGTATATCTGACTCACTATGTAATTAAAACACTGACTACTACTTACTAACTGTGCATCTAAAGCAATGAGATGCTAATAATCTGAGAAGATCTGAGGAGACTGAGTTTCATGCACATCTTACAAAATAATGTACTGATAGCTACTGAATGTATAAAATGGTGGGTTGCTGAGGATTTGAGTGACTTGCTAACTGAATCAGACTGACATCAGTACTTTTATCTGACATCAGTACTGTCAGTCACTATCAGTGCTGGTCAGCTTTATCAGTAATATCAGTTGTTATAAGTGCAGTCAGAAAAATTACCAAGTTCCTGATGTATGCCGCTATCTTGACAGGCATGAGAAGTGTCGCCTCTTCGATGATGCAACAACCCTCATACTTGCCATGGATCATGAAACGAGCGCAAACATGGAAAACGAGGACCTAGAGGAGCCAGATCCCATTGACGTCACTGAGCTAGAGGCGTCTCATCCCACAACTGTCCTTGCTGACTTATGGGGTCCGAATTGTCAAGCAACTAACTTCTTCAAAAAGGCCGAGAGCGATGCAAGGGCAGATACATCAAAGATCTGGCCTCCTCATTCGTTTTTGGGGTGTTCTACTGCCATTCACCTGAATTATGACCCTTTCCAAAACTATATCTCCATCGATGAGGCAATGGAGCTGTTTTCCCTCCCTGACTTGCATGACACACTTGCAGACTATTTCAGCCGAGAAGGGTGGTTCTCATGTACCTTTCACAATATTGGACAAGTTTGATGTACTGCAGGGGATGCATCTCTACCCTTTGACCACCTACAACTTTGGTTCAAAGTGCAACTCCAACAGAAGTCGTTCCATAACGATTCAGTCGTCTGTCCAATGTTAACTGTTAATGTAAGCCCGCCCGATGGACCTTGGAAGCATGGGCGCTACGATGCAGCAGTCTTTGCTGTAGAAGAGTCTCACAGTTGGCTGAGGAGCAGCATAATAGGTACGGAGTATACACCTATATGAAACCTGGTTGATCGTTGATTGTATCATCTGACAGGGCATATTGTTGCTCAAGTCTGAATGATCCTACGTTCCATTCCGCCTAAGAGGACATGCCCTACTTGGGCAAGCCGGTATCTTACCTACATGCAACCATTTGACATTCGATCTGATGGTTCTGTTGATCCTGTTACACATATGCATGTTCTCAAACATTCAATGCGATCGAGAGGTACCACTGTGGGTGATATCCTACCTTTGGACCAAATTCACTCTTATGCTCGTATCATGCTGAAGTTTGGCAAGAAGGCTGATCCCTGACTGACTTCAGCCAATAGCTTACACTTTGCTGATCTGTTTTACCTGAACCACTATTTCAACAAAGACTTTTTCTATACGATTTGCAAGTAACTATGTATTTTTGTGTTAAATACTAGTCAATCATTTTCCATCAATCTTATCTATGAAGCCAAACAGCTGTGCCGCCGCAGCATCAGCAAATATTCCCCCTCTGTACGGAATCTACATGCTTCACCAGTTCTAAAGCCTATGAGATATGTAGTTCACATGCATGTGGCTCGTGTCCCGAATTAGTAGTACAGCCTATTACTATCTGTGGGAGCTCTGTCAACAATGCAACTGTCCATCCGACCTCTCCCTCAAAAACCCTCTCAACATGCCCCCTGGATATTTATGTCAACATAGTCCTCACTCGACATTCAATATTCAAGCCCACCCATCCAAAGACATTGGTCACAACGTGCCACAGGCTTATTATAGAGGGGCCCAGGTCCTGTGGACTAAGGCCAAAGAGCACTGTGACTCAAGCTCACCCTCGCCCCCCGTTCGGTTGCCACTAGTGAAAAACCAGTCAACCGATACTGACAATAGTCATTCAATTAGGGATATCACTCCAGGAGATCAGCACAAAACTGAAAATAATGGACCTGTCCTTCCGCCGAAGGACAACATTGACGAAGGCATGCTTGACTAGGATATGATCTATCTTGACTGAAAATTCATGTAATAAAGTTAAGTGTAGTGCAATTGTTGACTTAGTCCGAAGCATCTTTGATGCAGGAATACACAAGGTGACTTTCTTGGACTTGGATAACAATATTGGACAAGGTTATGACTAGTGAAGCAAGATTTTTCAGGGCATAAATCTTCGCGAATACATGTACATTGTATGGGGGTGGGACAAACCGGAGGAGGGTGAGCCATCATCATATGGAGCAAGGTCAGTCCTTGAATTCCTTAGTCTCACTCTTCTGACACTCTGCTTTTGTCTAGGCTTACATATCATCCAGACGACCAAGAGTTGATTGTACTCATGCCTCATGATATTCATGAAGCGCCTCTTCTTCACCTCATCCACCAGCTCAAATCGGCCGTTCAAGGGATGTCTTTTGGCAAAGACTACAGTGCACTGAAGATACAAGTGCATGGGAATACCGATGTAAAAGGCGATACCATCGATGCCATCCCAGATCTGCTCATGTGGATCTTCTATGCGACCAAGATACCCCATTTAGTTGTCCTCCAACCCTGTTTCATACTCGAGTGCATATTCACACAGAGCAACATGGAGGTAATGTGGAAGCTCACAAGATATTTTTCCGATTTCCCGAAGATTGTCACAGTATCAAAACTTGTTATCAAAGAGACACTGTATTCGTCCCCCCACAGTCAGTCTGACTTTGCACAGAACTTTCGGACCACTATGACATCGGTTCAATCAAACATGTCCTGGATGTCTCGCAAGAATACTTCGAATGCCATGGGCCCTGTAACCCGTCACAGGTTCACTTGGATCAACGTCGTGGCTGTCGCAATGCACGTTTGGGTCCGCATCGGTGAGGACCCTATTGACATCAAGCTTTCTAACACTTCTAATCAGGCATTCGCAAAAGGGGTTAGTGACTCATCTTGCGATTTCTCTTTACTGATCAAGTACATTGCAGACTCTCTATCCTACCCTCAATATGGCAGATATCGATCAGAAGGTAGACATGATGATCAAGTGGATCAGAGATATGGGGATCTCATACATCAAGGAGGTCCGCAACGACACCGGTTCTTCCATGTCGGACTCCGAGGGAACAGACTCCAAGTCTGGATCCGAGTTGGAATTAGAAGAGGTGTCTTCAGGCACCCACGTTTACAGTGCGTTCAAGCTTGTCTGTATCGGTTCTCATCTGCACCTCTTAGTACATGATTTAGCAGATGCAGAAGTGGCACGAATTCAAACATGGTTGCCTCTGAACCCACTATTCAACTGGGAGGAGGTACTTTCCAATCTCAGCATTGGAATCTGGAACACTGCCCACAGTCGCTATAGGACTTGGCACCACGACTTGCTATTGAAGCGGGTTGCTCCAGATCAACCCAACAACGTGCTGAAACGGCACTGTTGATGATCACCTGTCTTGCAAATGTCCTCCTATGACTGTCTATAATCGCGCTTGCATCACCTTTCCTGCTCCAAATCATGTGTTATCGTTTCCCCGCTTCAAGTAGTAGTTCGTTTTCAGTATTCTTGTGTAGTACAATTAGCCTTATGAGTTAGCAGATGAAATCATTGTATTTCTGACCGTGACCACTGCGACGGTGAGCACTGATTGTGCCATATTGATATTCACGTTTCATGTCTCAATTGCTCAAATTGGTTTAGACATAGGGTGTGTGTTGATCATGCTGCGCTCGCGTGATTACCCGATTTGGCAAGTCACAGCTCATCGTCCTCGATCATGTCTGGTGCCAGCATTGTGCCTTGAAATCGCTCATATATCTTCTGGAGTCCTTTTACACCATATGTCACATGTCCTGATCACCTGATTCGGTCTCGTCGTGACTGCGATGTGGTGAGTGCATAGTCTTCGACTAACCTTCTAGGGTGTATTTTGATTCGTCCATGTCTACATGGAGGGTTCACGTGGTCGGCAGGCCATCTGGGGTCGTTGGAAGGTGGTGTAGTGTGGAAGGCCTAGGCATGTGTGTTGTCATGCGCTTGCGCTGTTCATGCTTACCCGTCTTGACATCAGGTAGTGGTTGCGTTTCAACTCGTTTCGAGTCACAGCATATGGTACTCATCGCGCCTTCTGCCCATCCTCGTCTCACGTCATCTCAGACACATCATGGTTGCTCTGGTGGCTCTGATCATTCTCAACGTCTCTTGCCTCATCCTTCTCCCCATTTGACTGCCTGGCTGTCCACCACGAATTGGTGCGTTCGTTTCATTGATGTGTTCACCCCCAATTGATGCTCTTGAGGTGTTCCAGATTGCTGTGGATGTTGTACCCTACCGCTATTGGGCTGCTTGAGTCCTGTAGGTTACCTTGAGCTCCTCCAGGTGAGTGCTTTTCCTCATTTTGCTCTAAACATTCTCACTGATGTTCTAATGTGTCCTGTAGCCTCTTGAGCCGATTTATATGGCACTCTTGGTCGTCGGATACTTCCTGCATGTTTGCAAAGTATGGCGTCGAAACTTGTGTACCCCTTCTACTCCCCATCACGTCATCGTGCGGGTACATCTGGTGGTGTGGGGGCTCGAGGGGGACTTAAGGTGCATCTACGTCATTCCATGAGGTGTGCTAATTTCTTCAAATCTTGATGTTGATCGTATGTCTGCGCTCGCACACCCTTCCTGCTGCTCGACTTCTTTGTCGTGTCGAGTCTTGATAGTTTTCTCCTCGATCTATGCATTTCTGTGCATTCCTATGGCCTTGCTGTGAACCACTGCGTCCTTCCGTGCCCGACACATTTATTTTGCTTAATATCGATCTCGCTGTTTTGCACTTGTGTGCTATCTGCTATGTTGGGTGGCTCACTAGGTTATCCCTCGATACCCTCAACCTCATCTCAACCCTCTTCTCGACCCGTCGCTCACTGTCCCATTCTCTCATGCACTTAGGCTCGTCAGGCGGCTTTGTAGGACTACTAGGCATTTCATAACACATTTTGTATATGTAAGTTACAGCCTTTCTTGATACACCTGATCATTCGACAAGTCAACAAGGTCATATATGCCATAATGAGTCATAACGAAAGGACCCCAGGGTGACCGACTCGGAGGACAGCAAAATAGTAGTTGGACTTTGACTGGCATGAGAAGACCTGTTAAACAGCGATGTGAGATGACCCAATGGCCTAGTTATTATAAATGGTTGGACTTCAATCGAATGATCTAATAGTGCACAATCAGTATGGTTGTTTGGCTTTCGAATCGTAATCAAGATCGTTGACACACTTCGCCATCCAAACTCAGTCAATCAGCTTTGCCAACTTGACTGTGATGAATATCGACATGCAGTGCTCAACATGCGGCACAGATGACAGATGATCCGAGGGAAGTGGATGGTGGTTAAGCTACTTCGTTTCTCAAACATTTGAATCAAAAGAGACAGTGTGCAGCACACATGCCAGTGGTTGGGATATCATGATATGACATGCTGGTACGTGGAGATATTTGATTATATCCATCGTCACTGAGACCCAGAAGCATCATCTCGTATCTCTATGGGATTGATACGACATGCTGGTACGTGGAGATATTTGATTATATCCATCGTCGCTGAGACCCAAAAGCATCATCTTGTATCTCTATGGGATTCAGCCACATTCAAAAACAAGGGTATGGAGGTACTAGTTTTTTCAGCAGTGAACATTCTCATCAGCCTTGGCATCGCTCCAACATCAAGCTTCAAGTTCCAAGGTCCATTGTCACACGTTTGTGCATTCCAACTCCACCATACACAGTACTTGTTCATTCCATTACCAACAAACTCTCAGTTGGATTCTATCTATTATCTTGTCCCCAGTGCCATGTCCTTAAGCCATATGAAACTCTAGGCTCGTCAATTCATCGGCTAGGGTGCTTAGTCAGCGTGTGCTGCATGGGTAGGTCATGCAGTTGTTCTCCGAGTCACTCCACATGGCTAAACGCAAGACTCGACATGTCGAGG
Organism: Boletus sp. MG55; assembly: GCA_003313885.1. Lineage (NCBI taxonomy): Eukaryota > Fungi > Basidiomycota > Agaricomycetes > Boletales > Boletaceae > Boletus > Boletus sp. MG55. Next base: position 3,075 of record QGOI01000314.1, on the reverse strand, counting down.
CGGTGCCACCCCACTGCTCTGCCCATAATAATATGGGTTGTGGTGGTGTTGCCGAGCAGTTAACAAAGCTGGGTACAGTCTTGGAGAGCCCAACGAAGGTCGCAAAGCAAGGAAGAGTTTCTGTACCAGATTCAGAGCCAGTGAACACCTTCGCGCCCAGAGAAGAGGAGGCTGGAGTCTCAAACATTTTGAAGACCTCGAGGAAGAGAAAAGTAAGTAGTCTATCCTTATGTATCAATGCAGTTTTGAATACTGTAGCGGTAGCCGGCTTTGACTCAACTTCCACTGTTATCCGATGAAGATACGGAGCCCATCATTCCAAAGCCTGTTCTCCATTCTGCCAAACATGGTGATCAATTTGGCTTTCAGACACAAGGAGCGACAGCGCTGTTGTATGTAGGGACTCAGATGGTCTCAGAATACCAATCAATGGGTCAGCATGCCACGTCTCGAGAACATCCAGGTGGTGTACAATCTCCTTCTCGTCAGAGGTCGCGTTCAGTTACTACTCTTGCGTCTCCACCTGCACCGCCAGTGCGCAACACTGGGACTCGTCCTACTGACATTCATCAATGATCTCATTCAGTAACTGCTCAGGTTGGTGTACTCATTCAGAGGCAGGCACCCCTGCTTCGACAAGAGAGTGCTCCGCAGGATACCAGAGCTTCCAGTATGGCTCTGGTTGTCCCAACTTGAGGATTACAGACTTCTGCCCAACCTGGGCTTCATATCCTGTCCACTGCAGGTTTTCGTCTTGGGCCCCATGGAATAACATCATATCCTTTCAATAAGCTTTCTACCCTGGCCCCAAGTCGAGATCCTAGCCATGTTCCAAGTCGGGCTTCTAGCCATGTTCCAAGTCAAGCTCCCAGTCATGCTCCAAGTCAAGCTCCCAGTCATGCTCCAAGTCAAGCTCCTAGTCATGCTCCAAGTCGAGCTCCTAGTCATGCTCCAAGTCGAACTCCCAGCCAAACACTTGGAGCACTCCAGCCCACTCATACGTGTCAATGTTCCCGCTCTTTGGCTATCCCTCGCCAGGAGCTCTCTGACCTGAAATCCAAGTTCCAACCATGCCACCGGTTGAGCTCAGTCAGCCGAACAACTGATGTCAGTACTTCCTGCATTGCCCATATTAACATCCTTCCAAGAAAGAAGTCCCCTCTCGAGACACGCGCACAGCTTGCCAGATGCAGGAGTCCCTTGGAGAAGATAGTTGAAGCCACTTCGGCATCCCTAGAGTATCAGACTTAGGGCTCTGCACCCCCTGAGGATCAATATGGTAAGTTCAACTCCACTCCTGCGGTGATGCCTACTGATGAGATGAATAGATTACAATGACTTCTACAATGAATATGATACCAATGCCAACTATATGGTGACAGATGATATGCAGAACTCCTATTCTGACAGAGAAGAGCAGGAGGCTGAAGCTGATAGAGACGTTGACAAGGCAGATGAATCTATGTATAAGATGGACACAAGTGTTAACATGGACAGAAACGACAACAGAGAGGAAGAGGAACCTGAAGAGAACTTCAACTTAGATGCTGTCCACAGTACTGATGGTGGCAGTGAAGCTGAAGAAGAACGTGCGCTGATGGCAGCTGTGATCGCGAAATGTACTTGTCAAATCCACAACCATTTTCACCGCCGTGAAGACACTCTGCAAGATATCACCATGAGTGACTTGCCCGCTGAAGATATTGACTTGGATCCCAGCACACCCAACTCATTCAATTTTGGTCAGTTCATCCCTGATGAGTTCAACATTCCCCGGGAGCGACAAACATGGGAATCACCCAGGTGTCTGCTGCTGCCATCCAGTCATCAGCAGCCCATGGGAGATGTAAGTCTCAGTGACAAAACTCAGACGATATTTACTCTATCTACTGCAGAATGATGGCCAACGAGAAGCAAGGTGGCAGCACACTACTGGCCATCCCAAGCAGTCCCATCAAGAAGCTGTAAGTAACAACCTTCCTTCGCAGGGTGCATTCTTATCCTATGTAGATCAATACTGACTATGATGTCCTTCATCGCCATCACATGAAAAATCATCGTCCACGTGTGCCATCGGAAGCACAACTCAACCATGCCCATCAGCTTCAGACAGGAAACCAGAGACCTTCTGGTTGAACTCCAGAGCCCATGGGGCTAAATCATGCTCACGATGAAGTTGAGCAGGTGGCTGCGAAATCGAAGAAAAAGCGTACCATCAAAATGACATGCGAGGATCCCACCCTCATGCGATTCTATCCTCGAATGTGTGCTGCAATGATAAACCTGGCTAAGTTCTATGTATTTCCGGTGTCACCAGATTTTCTCAGATCCCTTTCCCTCGATGCAAGATTCCATTGATGGCATTTGTTGAGATGTTCTTGATGATGCAATACATTGGTTCAAGGATGTGGAACGTATGATAGAGGAAGGTGTGTTACCTGTCGTCCATGTCTCCTATATTCAACACAATATCCAGGATACTGGGAAAGATACAAGGACTCTATGGCACTTTGTATATGGAAAGATATCAATACCTTTCACAGTGAGGTTCGCAAGATCATCCTAGATGTTGTCCCAATTGAGTATGGGCTGTTGGCACCCAACTCAAGGACATCAGCAGAGCACTTGGCCAAGATCAAGGCCAAAGCTAGCATGCTGGCGCACAAGTTCACCTTCCTACAAGGGCCACATGACGATCTCATAAGTTCTGTTTACCATACCATTCGCATTCTGACAATGTTCCATCTTGCCTGAAGGGTAGGGCATCAAACTTTTCTCACAATTGTCTTCGTGTTGCCTGTCACTGCATCTTCTACCGGAAGGGATCAAAATCCTTTCACAATCATGAAATCTTCAAGCAGACTGTGCGATATATGGCCATTCTTTATGTGGTGTCATATGTATGGTGTTTTACTGAATGATATAGGTTATTAACAACTGTTATCTAGATCAAGGGTGTCCTTGACTCATATGCAACCTGTGGTATGATGGATGGCAAGGTCTCACCAGTAAAGAATGAAGAAGACTTTTGGAAGATGCACAAAAAGATGCAAGAAGTCCTTGATCATGAGTACC
>QGOI01000310.1:0-30195 GCA_003313885.1 Boletus sp. MG55 | reverse complement strand
GTTTTTCAAGTCTATTATCCTCGCCGAGATGGAGATCAGGTTCCTTGTGATGATCGCCACCATCTGAGTCTGCGTCGGAGTCCAAGCTTGAATGGTCGAATATTGAATGCTCTCTGTCGCCGCCGAGAGCCACAGGATTGGTATTTTTTGAGTCCAAGACAGCCTGCAGGAGTCGGAACTGCTTGTTTGCGCCTCCTGGCACTACAAGGGCAAGATTTGACATTGTTCCGATGATGAATTACCGTCGGGATTTCGAGTTGGTGTCTACTACACTGGCCGTGACCAAATTTTGTAATCTACGCGAGCCACGACTCGCGGCTGCCAATAATTACCCAAACCGCTGTAATTGGCCTGTCAGCGTCACACCCATCACCTCGACCTCCACGCACATTCATGACCACCATCGCGCTATCAGCACTGAACACATCATCGTCTCACAAATCCGGAGAAACAGACGCATACAAGCGGGGTGACTTTCCTGTGGCCCTTGCAGCATATATGCACGCTTTATCTGCGCTCCCGCCAGAGCACGTATTGTGAGTGCCTATCCTAATCAACGTAGCCCTCGTGCTCACGAAGGTCGGTGAGTTGAGGGAGACGGTAAAGGCATGCGAGGAGGCTGTCGAGATTGTTCGTCGGTTCGTCGGTAGTGCGAGTGAGGAAGGTGGTGGTGGAGGAGGGGAGACGTCGTTCATAGAAACCGAGTCAAATTTCGACGAGAAGACGCCCATGCAGGTGGGGACAGGTAGATTGAGCGTGTTAGTACAAGGCTCGCTATGTCCAACGGGGACCTACCTACTTCCGTCGATCTGGTCGAGGGACTCTCAAAAGCATTCAGGCGACGCGCTGAGGCACTGGAGAGTCTCGAAAAATGGCAAACGGCACGGACGTGGGAGGTACTCCTTGGTGCGAAATGGGCAGGCGCAGGGGTGGGTCGGTGCCGACAGATGGTCGACGGCAGTGGTGTGGGTAATGAGGGTCTCTCATCTCAATCCGCTCTTCCAAAGCCGCAACCCATACCCAATTCTGTGCTCCATCCACGTCCTATACCCAAATCCGCACCCGAATCCTCTGCATTTCCGCAGCGTTCTGTAGCACGCACTACCCTCCGCTCTACCCACGATGCCAACAGACTGAAGACGGTGCACGTTTGGCGTACAAAGACGCCGTGGACTCCCGCCTAACCGCATGGAAATCCGGCCGGGAGGGTAATATCCGCGCCCTGCTCACGTCGCTGGATGAGACTGTGCTGTGGCCCGAGCTCGGGTGGCGTAAAGTTGGGATGACGGAGGTAGAGTGCAACGGACAGGTCAAAGGTACGTACGTGAAGGCGATCACGAGGGTGCATCTGAACAAGGTGTTTGGCCATTAAACGAGGCTTGGAACGTGTTTCAGTAGCAACAGCAGTACTTCCTTGTTCGACTGCTCAAGAAGGCCACAGAACATTGCCGAGAATGATAGCTACTGGGATCAGGTTCGTTATCTTCTCGCACACTCTACCTGCGCGCTTCACTCGACGTTTGCAGTACTTCGTCTTGTTCGACACACCCTCAGATGTGTTCTCGCTCATTTCGCCGCATGGCAGTACGTATATGGCGTACACTCCACCCACAACGGTGCTCAATATCATGACTAGTTCGTCGTGCAATGTTGGATGCTCCCGAAAACGTCGCCACCTTGATACGAGTTCTCACGTCACGGTTATTCAATCTGGTTTCTGACCACACATTTCCGTCCACAATCGGTGTCTCCGTGGCCTCATATGCGACGTCCCTTATCAAGTCCGCCACGACAGAACGCAATACCACGAAAGAGGTTTTGAACACTATCCGTGTCCTCCAAAGAGTACTTCCCGTCGTCTTCGAAGTCGAGGGTGAATCGAATGCGTTCGAGCTGGAAGTACTGTGGAAAAAAGTAGAAGCGGATAACGAGGACCAACCTCCCGCTGAAGAGACACCCCAGTTCGTAATTGAGGACGACGACGATGACGGGAGTGAACGTGGTGATGCGACCAAGCCGACCTCCCAAGGTTCAGGATCTAACCCGAAGTTAGAGAAAATACATTTGCCATTTCTCGGCGAAAAACTGTTTAGCTGTATTAATGACCTTCTATTTTGTTGTGGGTTTACCCTGCCTACCAAAATACAAGTCGACCATTACAAGATCAATTATGTCATTTGGTGCGCTCATTGAGTTGCTACAATCAGTCCGCATATGATGATTTCATCGTAGGGAGAAAGGTGTCGGTACCACCACCGATCCGGGTCCGAGCACTCAATATGATTCAAATAAAACCGAGGTTCTGCGCCTGTTCCTTGTGCTATTATCGCGTCAAATGTATGTTTCTCCTGGGTCGTTATTCAGTAAACTATCTTTCTACATTCTTTACGTCGTCCGAAAAACTCCTCACCGGGATGTGTCGACATTGTTGTGCTCCTTGTTCAACATGGTCGTAAACTCCTCGAAAACGACGAATGTCACCATCGCAAGCATGGCAGGCAAAGTTCCATACAATCACCTTGTGTTTAAAGGGGAGCATTCCAGAACTGCTCTCGTTGGCATGTGTCTGCAAGTCCTTTGTGTTCTGCTCAACTTTCAGAGCGGGCCCCCCACGATACTTCATTAGGAGCGGAGAAATGGTAACTTTTGCACCAACGAGTAAAACAAATGCCTTTCCGTATTTCTTGGCGAAATTGGCAAGTCACTGTTCATCAGTATGTGGAACGCGGGCTAACTCGCATTAAGCACCGTACACAAGACTTTGCTTTCATATTGGATGGCATCACGAATACCTTGGAGCAACAACTCGCCATCACAAACAACTTGCTTCCGGGTTCCAGAAAATCTGTGCCATACGTGCCAGAGATCAGTATGTAATTTATCCAGTCGCAAGCATGACCGGATCCTCACTGCTGTCAGTCATCGTGTTTCGGAAATGGTCGAGTTGAACAAGGTTAGATTATCCTCGAACTTTACGCTCGTTCATTTCACCACTTCAGAAATTCCGTGCATACCTTTTGGACTCCGATAAAGCAATGGATGTATTGGCATACCTTCTGTGCTATTCACCAATATACGCAGCGTCGTTCGTAGTCTCGGACTCCATCACAGCCACCGGGGTGCTGCACACCGCTACCAATGAACTCCAGTTCACTCGATTCGTCCAGCACAGATCTTCGAGCGTTGAGGCTATTAGCAGAATCCTCGGGCGACGCATCGGGAGCCAACGACATCGGAGAGGGTGTAGCCCCAATGTGCCTGAACGCAAGAGTCAATTCGAGCCGGATTCGATCGATGTGGGTGTACTGTGTATGGTATCGCTCTGGCTCATCACGAGATACAATAATGAGCTTGGTTGCTCGCAAAAGGGTCTTTCGAGGGAGTGCAAATTCAGCACAGCACCGAATCTACTCGGAGACTGTGAGTCATGCTGGTTTGATGCTGGTGCATCATTTAGAGGTCGATTGCGTAACGTTCTCATCCTCGTCGACATGAAACGTGGTCCGTGAGCCTATCACCGCACGGCCGGATATGAATGAATGATCGATGAAGTATGATCATGATTGGCATAACTGCTGATCAGTTGAGCCTAGGCTAAGCAGCCAATGCCAAGGGGATCAGCTTAAAGTTCATTTCCGTTCAAGATAACTGAATACCAGTTTCTTCCATTCCTCAGAAGGTGTGATTGGATGCTGAAACATGCGACCTTGAGAGCTTCTTTTGGTCTAGCCCTCGCCACATATGTAATTGACCGCTTCTCGATGACTCATTTTACAACCATCTGAGCATGAACTGTGACAGGCAGCGTCGGGCTCCGAGACAGCGTGAGCACTAGTGCCGTCAATCAAGGGTTACATAATGGTTTGTTTGCTTCACGGGAGGGTATAAGTACAAGGCTCGATGTCAGTATGAGTCCGACAACTTTGTTCGTTTGTTTCTTGCGATATCTACATCAACTACCCCCCTCTGGAATTATTCACGAGCAAACCATGGAGCACATTCAGACCAGTGCTGTTTCAATGCCCAGTACCGAAAACATCCGGGTATGTCCCTGTTACCACTGAACTTTCGCTGATTTGACGACACACTTGTTGGCAGTGGGAATTCGGGGACATCTGGTCCGCTTCCACCTCTGCAATTGTCAATGAGCAAGCTTTGGCGAGTGACGAAAACCTCTATGTATGTCCTTGTTACCATTGAACTTCCGGCCTTTGATGTCCCCTGTTTTCGCAGTGGATGGAGAGGGTTGACTGGACCTTTTCTGCCTCTGCCATTATCAACGAGCAAGCTTTGGAGGACTGAGCCTGGCAGAGTGTTAGTATGGAAGTCCTCTTCCTACTGAGCACGATAACGCCTGTACATTGTGTTACCGTTGTCTTTGAGACTCCCTGCCTCGTATCCATGTAGTCATGTGAATCCTGTAACTCTGTGTAGTTGCATCTCAGGCCTGGCCTGGCAGTGACGAATTATTTTGTGGTCTCTGAATATCCAAGTCATAAGGAAAGCACATTCTCAAACGCGTGTTACACGTGCCATTGTTAAGCCGGACCGAGCATACACATGGTATCTTGGGGAGGGTGAGGTATTCCTTGGTCATAACGACAACGTGACCCTCTATGATGTCTGTTCTTTCCTACCCTGAGACACTGACGCATTTGACAGTATGCACGTACTTCGACACACCTGTGGCAATCCAACATTTATGACGAGACCCCGGTGGTCACACTCATTGGTATTGATTCGTGTGCCCATCGGATCAGACATGTATATGAACATTGCAACGCCAACCAAGGAACGCCGTTATCCGGCCCAATCATTCGATGTGGCTATCCTGGCCTTGGCCAAAGGCCCAGCGCAATGGATGGCAGAGGGCCATTTGACAGTTCGCATCCAATTAAGTCAGCTTCTTAACTAACCTTGCCAGATTCCTTCGAACTCGGGCAATAAATCGGGTTTACGGTGTGACCAATTCGAATGTCGTGTCGTTAATGTATACGCCGTTAAAATGGCCTGTGGGATCCATTGGCGTAGGGCTGGCTGAGTAGGAGAATGCCTGACCTTATTTATGTCGGCAACTGCGTCCCAGATTCTTTAGCACAGTATAGTTTTTATTGTGTCAATGTTGTGATGGCGAGACAATGATCGTGAGATTCTTTAAGAGTGTGTACTTACGGAGTCTGCTCTGCAGCGACGTCCCTACTGGGGTGGTTTCATTCAGCACGTATCGTCGTGATGGCCCGAACCCTTTATCATCCCTCATCGTAGTATCATGGCGTTCATTCGCTCAACCCTGGAACTGGCATGGTGGCGAAGGCGACAGCCACTGCTCGGGCACCTCCTCCTCTTCATGATGCCGAATAACATAAGCATCGTCGCCCGAGTCACCGCGGTGCACATACTGCTTCGGGATCCGTTCTCTCAAACCTGAATATATTGCTGGTCCGGGCCGCAGCCTACGACTGACCGATGATAGGCTTGGTTCCCAACGACGACTTTGTCATCAGTCCATGGTGGAGGCACTGGAGATAAGAAATGGTTGAAATTTGATCATACATTGAGCTGGGGGGAGGAGACGATAATCAGCTCATGTACACCCATAAGATACAGCTTACTGTTCGTGACATGTACGCAAATAATTCAAGCGAAACAACCATACCGAACGTCTTCGTATGCAATTCCTCACAAAGTACCTTGAGATGCGTTGCGAGTGGTAAGCAGCGCATACATTCGGATAGCCAAAGTGAAACAGCATGGAGATGACGGACAAACAACCATATGTGAAAAGGCGTGGGTAGCTAGTGGAGGTGAAGGAGAGTACCTTGAAATGAAATGCGAGTATGATAGGCTGGAGAATACCTTCGCAGCGCCTAGTCCACCTACTGACCAAAATGGGCATGTTTGACGAAGTAACTTGTTTTGATTATGCCTCAAAGGTGGTACGGATACCCTCAATACGGAAGCGTGCGAGCTTGACAGGGCGAGCTCGGAGGACAGCGGATGGTGTCGATGACGGCTGTGGCTTCCCACCTAGAATATCAATTCTGTGAATAGATTGAGTGATATCGCGTCCTGTCGATGCTCGGACGCATCAGTGTGATAGGATTGGATGAAGCAGACACGTACTAAGACCGTCTAGTCGGTGGAAAGTCTGGCCAAGGAACGTCAACAACAGGTCGGCACTAAGAATTCAGATACTTTCCCATCTACAGAACCATAACAATGGTCGTGTAACCAGCTCCCTGCCGTACCCAGAAATCGTGTGATACGGCAAGTGGGTCGAGTCGAAGTGTTGTTGGCAACTAAATTCCAATGTGTTCATCACGCGAGTTCATCACCTTAGCTCTGGTTCACCGCGATGACTCCGTTTGGTCCACGGGTCGATGATGAAATGCAAATGATGCACATCATGGTAGACTACGAATGGGGAGTGGAGGACCAATGTGTGCCCAGAGGAGGAGCTGCGAGCGCGAGTTGGTTTGTGTCGACGACTCTGCCAGTGTCGTTGCTGTGATGACTTTGAGAAAAATAATGACCACGTTGATTGAGAATGAAATGGATACAGTGGGCATCGTAGGCACAAAATGCCAGGAATACTAGATCTATGAATGGGGTGTGTAGAGGCGTAATCCAAAAGGACTGCTGTGTGCCAGGAGGACGAGCTGGCAAATGGCATGGCTGAGGTGGAAACGCTTGCGAGTCAGGTATTTCGGTTGCACTTTGGAAGGACTCCGAGTAGCAATGGGACCGCGTGGCTGAGCGAGACTTTACCAGGTGTGCATGTCGTTGCGTGCGCCGGGACGAGTGCTTATGTAAGTTCTTCATGGCGCTTGTCGATTGCAAGGCGGGTGCGCATGTGTGCTCCAGACTAACCTTTGACAATGGTCCAGTGAATACAATTTGGAATCACGCTTAGCCTCCGTACCCGCACGCACAAAATCACCATCGGCGCCAGCCTACAAACCTACGGGATCTCGCCGAGTTCGGATATTCAGAGCCTCACGCGTCTCAGCCCCATCCATAGCCACTATCCTGCTTGCTCACATTGGCGATCGCGAGGATGGCCTCCTCGCAGGCGTCGACTCGGGTGCAATGGATGTGTTCGGTATTCGCGGTAGTCATTCCGTCCATCCCGAGGTTGATATACTAGGTGATCTAGACAAGCCAGTGGTACGATACATTTTGCTCTGTGAATTACTGCTGATATATGCGCATATACTCTAGTCTTCACACTCTCCAAATCCACCCACATCGACAGGGGTCCCTTCTCGCACACCGCGCACGGCTTCTTCACCACCTCCATGGACCAGATATCATCGGTCAGCTGGTCGAAATGAGTTTCTTGCCCGTTGACGCGCGTGATGCCCTTGCGAAAACCATAGCAGACAGCGATTTCGATGTACAAGCTGCAGCAGAGCTGTTGCTCTCTCAAGCAGGCCGGGAAGTATTCCTACCACTACCATCTCATCCACCGGAGCGTGAAAGTAGCAGAAACGGCGACAGAGACAGAGACAGGGACCGAGAAATCCGTCGACCACCCCCGGCACACGGTGACCCTCCTACCCAACCCCCGATTGTCTAAACCCCCGTGCAATCGCAACTGCAGCCGCAACTCGATATCACTGCAGAGAAACTGTTATCCCAGGCGAGCGAGATCGGTCGTGCATGTTCAGCAAGGCAAAGAAGGAAAAGAGAGGGCCCAAGATGTACGAGGAGAGGGCCACCACTGCCAACGCTGCCAGTGCAGACCACGATGAATGCGAGATCGTGACCACGCGGGTGACGAGTGGAAACAACCAGACCAGGCAGATGGTCGTAATGCGATTCAAGCTGGGTTGAAGGGCGACGAAGACGAGCGATAGGCAAAGGCACAGGTGGAGACTCATCAGGATATCGAGCGTTCTAAACAGCGTCCTGACAGCGTCCAGATAGACATGATCCTTACCAATATACATGGCGTCGTTCGTAGTCTCGGACAGCATCACAGCCACTGGGGTGCTGCACACCGCTGCCAATGAACCCCAGTTCACTCGATTCGTCCAGCACAGATCTCCGAGCATTGAGGCTACTAACAGAATCTTCGGGCGACGGCATCGGGAGCCAGCGAGTAGCCTCAATGTCCCTGAACGCACAAGAGTCGATTCGAGCCGGATGCGGGTATATGGTACTGCTCTGGTTCATCACGAGATACAATAATGAGCTTGGTTGCTCGCAAGAGGGTCTTTCGGGGGACTGCAAATTCGGCACAGCACCGAATCTACTCGGAGACTGTGAGTCATGCTGGTTTGATCGTGATTCATCATTTGGAGGTCGATTGCGCAACGTTTTCGTCGACATGAAACGTGGTCCGTGAGCCTATCACCGCACGGCCTGATATGAATGATCGATGAAGTATGATCATGAAGCCAATGCCAAGGAAATCAGCTTTCCGAGGTTCATCTCCGTTCAAGATAACTGAATAAAACCCACGCGGGTTTCTTCCATTCCTCGGAAGGTTTGATTGGATGCTGAAACATGCAACCTTGAGGGTTTCTTTTGGTCTAGTCCTCGCCACACATGTAATTGACCGCTTCTCGATGACTCATTTTACAAGGTCGCCGCGGCCGGCCCGGATCTGCAAGTTGGAACCGGGTTAGCCGAGAGAAATGTCTGTGACCGTATTGGGGAAGTACCCTTAATTTCCTTCTTCGCTGACCTGTCCTCCAATCACAGCTCTTGAATGACCTACGAAAGTGTCGTGAAGCGGTATACACAGATTTGAAGGCTGCCGGCCCGGACCTGCAAACGCGAAGCGGCCGCATAAATGTATGTTACAGTACTCTACAGATTTGAACCGTATCTGAGCATGAACTGTGACAGGTGGCAGCGTCGGGGTCGAAGACAGCGTGAGTGCCGTCGTTGGTGTGGTGGTATGTTTGCTTCACGGGTGGGTATAAAATACAAGGCTCGATGTCAGTGTGAGTCCAACAAGTTCATTTGTTTCTTGCTATATCTACATCAACGAACCCCCTCTGAAATTATCCACGAGCAAACCATGCAGGAGCACATTCAGACCAGTGCCTCTTCAATGCGGACTACCGAATATGTCGAGGTATGTCCCTGCTATCATTGAACTTCAAACCTTTGATGACCCCTTTTTTTTGCAGTGGAGTGTCATCGACGATATGTGGGGTTTTTCTGCCTCTGCAATTGTCAAAGAGCAAGCTTTGGCGAGTGACGGAAACCTCTTTGTATGTCCTTGCTACCATTGAACTTCCAGCCTTTGATGACCCCCCGTTTTCACAGTGGGACGACATCTACGTTGGGGACTGGTTGACTTTTGCCCCTACGATTCTCAATGAGCAAGCTGTGTAGGCTTGAACCCGGAAGAGTGCCAGTATTGAAGTCCTCTTCCACTGAGCACGAGTTACCATAGTCTTTGACACCTCCTGCCTCGTATCCATGTAGTCACCTGAATCTTGTAAGTTAGTAACTGTGTGTGGTTGCATCTTGGTCCCGGCCAGGATGCAATCATAGTGACAAATTGTTTTGTGGTCTCTGAGCATCCGAGTCGTAAGGAAAGCACGTTTTCAAACGTATTACACGTGGTGAGGTATACCTAGGTCATAACAACAACATGGCCCTCTATCAAGTCTGTTCTTTGCTACCCTGAGACAACGACGCATTCGACAGCATGGCATGCACCCTGACACCTGCAGAAATCCAACGTCTATGACATCAAACCCCGACGGTCACACTCATCGGTACTATTGACTCATGTGGCCATTGGATCAGACGAGTATATGAAATTTTCAACACCAATCAAGTGGCCCAATCGTTCTGCGTACTTAGCTATCCCGGTCTTGGCCAGAGGCCCAGCGCAATGAATGACAGAGAAGCATTCGTTAGTTTATATCCAATCGAGTCGCCCTCTTAACTAACCTTGCCGGGTTCCTTTGAACTCAGGCAATAATTTGGTTTTACGGTGTGACCAATCCAAATGTCCTGTTGTTACTTAGTGTACATGGCGTTCAAAGGGCCTGTGGGATCCATTAGCGTAGGGCTGGCTGAGGAGAATGCCTGACCATATTTACAGTCTTCTCAGAAATCTCCATCCATGGAGATGCCGGATGTTTTGTTTGGCCAACGGACTAAAAGTATAAAGCACTGGCCGCTGCAACCAGCATGAATCTAACAATCCTCGCATGACACCATCCCTCCCTCTCACCTGCAATATCCATATACCATACGATGTTGACTCTTCTGCACCCATTCCGGTATGCGTCAGCTCTTATGGACGATTCAGCTCGATGAAATCCATTTCAGTTGTGGGCTGGAAGGAGTTCCCTATCCTCTTACATTGTCAGAGAGCAAGCCTCGGAAGATGAAACCGAGAAGAGGGCGGTCAACCACACAGTATGTTTTTGGTTCTAACACAAGTTTGCCTTTGGGGTTGCATTCAAATACGACTTAGGAATATGCTGGGGACCACTTGCGTTGTGCAGCCTCTGGGGCTAAGATCCACGAATCAGAGAGAATGTCGGCAACTAAGTTCCAGACCCTTGAGCACAATATAAGCTATGTTGTATCAATGTCGTTATGGCGAGACGTTAATTGTGATATTCTTGAAGAGTGTACTTACGGGTCTGCTCTGCAGCGACGTCCCTACCGGTGTGGTTGCTTTCAACACCTACCATCGTGATGGCCCGAACCCTTTGTTATTCCGCATCGTAGCATCATGACATTCGTTCGCTTAGCCCTGCAATTGGCATGGTCGCAAAGGGTACAACCATGACTGGGGCTCCTCCTGTTCCATGATATCGAACAACATCCCAGAAATATAAGCACCGTCGTCTGAATCATCGCTGCATCGGGATTCATTCTCTCAAACCTGAATGTCTTCCTAGTTTCCGCAGCCTCACGACTGGCCGATGCTAGGCTTGGCTGCCTACCAAGACTATGTCGTCAGTCCATGAGGGGGGCACTAGAGATGGCAAAGGGTTGAAATTTGAGCATACATTGAGCGGGGGGAAGCATCTGAGAGGGAACGACAATCAGTTCATCTACACCCATGGGATACAGCGGCGCACGTGTGAGAAATACCAGGTCTACGAATGAAGGCATGATCCAGAAGGACTGCTGTCATGGAGGACGAGCTGCGACCGTGCAGATGAGCTGGCAAATGTCATGGCTGAGGTGGAAACGCTTTCAAGTCAAGTATTTCGGTTGGACTTTGGAAGACTCCAGGGAGCAATTGAACCGCGTGGCTGAGCGAGAGGCTTTGGTACATGTCGTTGCGTGCGACATCGTTTGAGGACGAGCGCTTATGTAAGGTCTCGAAGTTGCGGTATCAGCCTGAGCTTGGCGGGCGCTTCGTGGTCCAATAATAGAACATGGAATCACGCTCAGCCTCTCTACCTGCACGCACAAAATTGCCATCGGCGTCGCAGCCTACAAACCTACGGGATCTCGACAAGTTTTGATATTCAGAGCCTTACACGTCTCAGCCCTATCCAGAGCCGCCATCCTGCTCGCTCACACCAACTCCTGGCGACTTTAACTTTGGCGATCGCGAGGATGGCCTCCTTGTAGGCATCGACTCGGATACAATGGATGCATTCGGTATTCGCGGTAGTCATCATTCCGTACATCCCGAGGATGAGGCGGTCTAGGCAAGCCACTGGTACGATACGTTTTTCTCTGCGAATTACTGCTGATGCTATGCTCATATACTCTAGTCTTCACACTCTCCAAACCCATCCACATCGACAGAGGTCCCTTCTCGCACACCGCGCACGGCTTCTTCGCCACCTCCACACATGACCGGCCAGCTGGTCGAAATGGGTTTCTCACCTGTTGAAGCATGTGCAGGCCTTGCGAATACCGTATCAGACAGCGGTTTCGATGTACAAGCTGCAGCAGAACTCTTGCTCTCTCAAGCAGGCCAGGAAGGATCCCCACCCCCACCATCTCATCCACCAGAGCATGAACGCCTCCGAAAGGCGAGAGAGACAGAAACAGGGATCGAGCAATCCGTCGACCACCTCCAACACATGGTGACTCTCCTACCCAACCCCCGATTGTCTCTCAGACCCCCCACGCAGTCGCAGTCGCAGTCGCAGTCACAGTCGCAGTCGCAACCCCAACTCGATATCACTGCAGAGAACCTGTTATCCCAGGCGAGCGAGATCAGACGTGGCATGTTCAGCAAGGCAAATGCGCTCTGGAAAGAAAGGAAGGAGAGGGCCGCTGCTGCCAACACTACCAGTGGCACGCCAGCTTCGGATGGCAGACCACGATGAATGCGAGATCATGACCATGCAGGCGATGAGCGGAAGCAACCGAACCAGGCGGACGGTCGTAATATGATTCAAGCTGGGTTGAAGGACGACGAAGACAGGGGACAGGCAAAGGAGCGGGTGGAGAGAGACCACGCCCTTCTGCGCGTCACCCCCCACACTCACAGCTCCATTCTCAATCTCAGCCAACACCACAGTAGCGTGAACGAGAAAGTGATCTCTTCAGCGCTGAGTCTCCTACCATCGCCTGCCAACCCCCCTATCGGCGTGGAAAGCCCAAGATGCAAGCGCCACCACCTTCGATTCAATCGTTTCTCTCGAAACCCAAACTCAACTCAGTGACCCACCAAACCCAAATCCAAACCCAAATCCAAACCCAAATCCTCTGCATCTCCGCCACGTTCTGCAGCACTCACTGCCCTCCACTCTCCCCACGATGCCCAACAGACTAAAGACGCTGACCGCCTAACCGGATGGAAATCTGGCCGGGAGGGTAATATCCGTGCCCTGCTCACGTCCCTGGATGAGACTGTACTCTGGCCCGAGCTCGGGTGTCCTAAAGTGGCGATGGTGGAGGTAGTGAGCAAAGGACAGGTCAAGGGTGCGTACGTGAAGGCGAGCGCGAGGGTGCATCCGAACAAGGTGTTTGGGACATTGAACGAGGCTTGGAACGTGTTTCAGCAGCAACAACAGTAGTTTCTTGTTCGACTGCTCGAGAAGGGGGGATGTGATAGCATAGCTCTATAGCAGACATGAGGGGATCTGTGTATCATGATCGTGCGGGGTGAAAAGGTAGCTCACGTTCTGATCATGACCTTTTGTATCCTCTTACCTCTCTTGCTCTAATGTCCCCTCCGAGATCGCTTTCTTGGCCACAGCGAACTCATCCTCTTCCGAGTCAGGCTAACTCGCATTCCACGTGTTCTTCACACATGTTGACTTGATGTAGCAAATCGCTGATCCCCTTTGCTAGATCTAGTCACCCGTACTCGGCTTGCAGCTGACACCGATCCCCAAAATAATGTCTACAGAGACCGAATGCAGGACATCCATGTTATTGGCAATAACATGGACCTGACACCGACTGAAGACATGTAGTTTTCTAAGCAGCATCGTATTCAGATGTCACCAATATACAGTGTCGTTCGTAGCCTCAGAATCACAGCCACCGGGGTGCTGCTCACTCACTACCAGTTCACTCGATTCATCAAGCACAGATCTTTGAGCGTTGATGCTACTAACAGAATCTTCGGGAGACGCACCGGGAGCCAACAGCGTCGGAGAGGGTGTGGTCCCAATGTGCCTGAACACACAAAAGTCGATTCGAGCCGGATTCGATCGGGTATATGGTATCGCTCTGGCTCATCACGAGATACAATAATGAGCTTCAAGTTGCTCGCAAGAGGGTCTTTTGGGGGACTGCACATTCAGCACAGCACCGATTCTACTCGGAGACTGTGGGTCATGCTGGCTTAATGCTGGTGCATCATTTGGAGATTGATTGCGCAACGTTTTCATCCTCGTCGACATGAAACGTGGCCCGTGAGCCTATCACTGCACGGCCTGATATGAATTATCAATGAAGTATGATCATGATTGGCATAACCGCTGATCAGTTGAGCCTAAGCAGCCAATTTAAATGCCAAGGAAATCAGCTTGCTGAGGTTCATTTCCGTTCAAGATAACTGAATAGAACCCACATGTCGGGTTTCTTCCATTCCTCGGAAGGTTTGATTGGATGCTGAGACATGCGACCTGAGAGCCTCTTCTGGTCTAGTCCTCGCCACATATGTAATTAACCGCTTCTCAATGAGTCATTTTACAAGGCCGCCGCGGCCGGCCCGGACTTGCAAGTTGGAACTGGGTTAGCCAAGAGAAATGTCTGTGACCGTATTGGGGAAGTACCCTTGATTTCCTTTTTTGCGGACCTGTCCTCCAATCACAGTTCTTGAATGACCTAGGAAAGTGTCG
Organism: Boletus sp. MG55; assembly: GCA_003313885.1. Lineage (NCBI taxonomy): Eukaryota > Fungi > Basidiomycota > Agaricomycetes > Boletales > Boletaceae > Boletus > Boletus sp. MG55. The sequence continues at coordinate 15,949 of QGOI01000310.1, read as the reverse complement.
TGAAGCGGTCGGTATACACAGATTTGAAGGCTGCCGGCCCGGACCTGCAAACGCGAAGCGCATTTATGCGCACACTGGCAGTGTCAGCCTGTCTTGAACCTGAATTTCTTTTTTCACCGACCTGTCCTCCAATCATGCCTCTCGAATGGCCTATGAAAGTGTCATCGAGCGGTAGTGACGTGTTACAGTACTCTACAGATTTGAACCATCTGAGCATGAACTGTGACAGGCAGCGTCGGACTCGGAGACAGCGTGAGCATTGCTACTAAGTGCCGTCAACCAAGTGTAGTGGTTTGTTTGCTTCACGGGTGGGTATAAATACAAGGTTCGATGTCAGTACGAGTCCAACAAGTTCATTTGTTTCTTGCTATATCTACATCAACTCACCCCCTCTGAAATTGTCCACGAGCAAACCATGCAGGAGCATATTCAGACCAGTGCCTCTTCAATGCAGACTACCGAATATGTCGAGGTATGTCCCTGCTACCATTGAACTTCAAACCTTTGATGACCCCTTTTTTTTGCAGTGGAGTGTCATCGACGATATGTGGGGTTTTTCTGCCTCTGCAATTATCAAAGAGCAAGCTTTGGCGAGTGCTGCAAACGTCGGGGTATGTCCTTGCTACCATTGAACTGCCAGTCTTTGATGACCCCCCGTTTTCACAGTGGGACGATATCTACGGCGGGGACTGGTTGACTTTTGCCCCTACGATTCTCAACGAGCAAGCTGTGGAGGCTTGAACCCGCAAGAGTGCCAGTATCGCAGTCCTCCCTTACTGAGCACGATAAAGCCTGTATTGTATTGCCGTTATCTTTGATACTTCCTGCCTTGTATCCGCGTGGTCATGTAAATCCTGTCACTGTAGTTGCATCTTGGTCCCAGCCAGGGTGCGATGTGCAACAGTGACGAATTGTTTTGTGGTCTCCGAATATCCGAGTTATAAGGAAAGCACGTTTACAAACGTGTTACACTTACCATCATGAAAGCGAAGCTGCACCGAACATAAACAATGTATCTTGGTAAAGGTGAGGTATACCATGGTCATAACAACAAGGTAACCCTCTATGAAGTCCGTTCTTTCCTACTTGAGACAACGACGCATTCGACAACATGCAGTACCTCGACACACCTGCAGAAGTCCAACATCTATGACATGAAACCCCGACAGTCACGCTCATCGGTATTGATTTGTGTGGTCATTGGATCAGACGAGTATGTGAAAAATTTCAACATCAACCAAGCGGCCCAATCGTTCTACGTACTTAGCCATCCCGGCCTTGGCCGGAGGCCCAGCGCAATGGATAACAGAGAAGCATTTGTCAGTTCATATCCAATCGAATCATCCTCTTAACCAACCTTGCCGGGTTTCTTTGAACTCGGGCAATAAATTGGTTTTACGGTGTGACCAATTCGAATGTCCTGTCGTTACTTAGTGTACATACCGTTCAAAAAACCCGTGTGATCCATTAGCATGGGGCTGGCTGAGGAGAATGCCTGACCTGACTATATCTACACTCTTCTCAGAAATCTCCGTCCGTGGAGACGCCGGATGTTTTGTTTGGCCAACGGCCTAAACGTACAAAGGCACTGGCCGCTGCAACCAGCATGAATGTAATAATCCTCGCATAACACCCTCCCCTCCCTCTCACCTGCAATATCCACATACCATACAATGTCGACCTCTGCAACCATTCCGGTATGGCTCTGCTCTCGTGGATGATTCAGTTCGATGACATCCATTTCAGTTGTGGGCTGGAAGGAGTTCCCTATCCTCTGACATCGTCAGGGCGGGAGATGAAACCGGGTCAACCACCCTGTATGTTTTGTCTTCTCGGAATTTTATTCTTATAACGTCGATTTCGGGGTTCTAACCCAGGCTTGCCTTTGCGGTCGCATTCAACACGACTTGGGACTACGCTGGGGACCACTTACGTTGTGCAGCCTCTGGGGTTAAGATCCACGAATCAGAGAGAATGTCGGCAACTGAGTCCCAGACTCCTCAGCACGGTATAGTTTTTATTGTGTCAATGTTGTGATAGTGAGACAATAATGGTGAGATTCTTTAAGAGAGTGTACTTACGGGTCTGCTCTGCAGCGACGTCCCTACCGGTGTGGTTGCATTCAGCACCTATCATCGTGATGGCCCGAACCCTTCGTCATCCCTCGTCGTAGCATCATGACATTCGTTCGCTTAGCCTTGGAATTTGCATGGTTGCGAAGGGCGCAACCATGGCTGGGGCTCTCCTGTTCCATGATACCGAACAACATACGCATCGTCGTCCGAATCATCGCTGTGCATATACTGCTTCGGGATTCGTTCTCTCAAACTTGCAGGTCTTCCTAGTTCCCGCAGCCTCACGACTGGCCGATGCTAGACTTGACTGCCTACCAAAACTTTGTCGTCAATCCATGGGGGGCACTAGAGTTGACAAAGGGTTGAAATTTGAGGATACATTGAGCGGGGGGAAGCATCTGGGAAGGAACGACAATCAGCTGATCTACACCCATCGGATACAGAGGCGCACGTGTGTATCTGTGTCATGAACGGTAAGCGTAGCGGCTATGCAAATAATTCAAGCGAAACAAGCATACCAAACTGCTTGGTACGCAATTCCTCACGAAGGACCTTGAAACCGGATCTGAACTACGTGATTGATTAAACGAATGTTCATATCGGTCGAATTGAATCTGTGGTGTCGCGAGCGGTAAGCAGCGCAGGTAACTAAAGCGAAACAGCATGGAGATGACGGACAAACAAGCATATATGAAAAGGCGTGGGTAGCTAGTAGAGGTGAAGGAGAGTACCTTGACATGAAATGCGGGTATGATAGGCTGGAGAATATCCTCGCATCGCCCAGTCCACGTACTGACCAGAATGGGCATGTTTGACGAAGTAACTTATTTCAACCTTGCCTCAAAGGTGGCACGGATATCCTCAATACGGAAGCATGCGAGCTTCGGAATGGGGGGGACACTAGCAGGCGAGCAAGGACAGCGAATGGTGTCGATGTGGGCTGTGGCTTCTCTCCTAGAATACCAATTCTGCGAAGAGTGGTATCGCGTCTTGTCGATGCTCGGACGCATCAATGTCATAGGATTGGATGAATCAGACACGTACTAGGACCGTCTACTCGGTGGAAGTTCTGGCCAAGGAACGTTGCCAACAGGTCGGCACCAAGAATCCAGATACTTTCCTATCTGCAGAACCACGACGATGGTCGTGCAACCAGCTCCCTGCCGTACCCAAAAATCCTACGGTGCTGCAAGTAGGCCGAGCCGAAGTGTGTTTGAAACGAAATCCCGATGCATTCACCACGCGAGTTCATCCCCTTGGCTCTGGTTCACTGCGATGACTCCGTGAATGATGACTGCTCCGTGGATCGAGGATGAAATGCAAATGATGCGCCATCGTGGACACACGTAGACTATGAATGAGGAGCTGTGTGCCCCAAGTGTGCCCAGAGGACGAGCTGCGAGCGCGCAGGTTAGCAAGTGAATGCCTTGACTGAGCAAAGGCACCGGAGCTGCGAATCTGGGCTTAGTATGTAATAATTTCGAGAGCTGTCAACTTCGCTTTTCACCTGCCAGCAAATCGGACGACATCCTTTCCTCTTGTCTTGCATAGTCGCTCAACTTCGTAATGGCGAACAAGAATATGGTGAGCTGGACCGAGTACGCTTAGTTGGTGGCGGAACTGCACCTCACTGGCATTTCTCCTGCACTGCATGTCCAGAAGCGTCGACTCATTCAACCAGATATCCCACTCAGCGTAATGGATGCCACGCCGCCTGTCGCCAAACTTGGGGTTACGCTCACTCCCTGGATCACGATCCGTAAGCTGTACCCACAAAACCACCATCGGCGTCGATCAGAGCCTCACACCCCATCCATAGCCGCCATCCCCCTCGCACACAGGAACTCCTGGCGACTCTGACTTTGGCGATCGCGCTCCTCACAGACGTCGACTCGGATGTAGAGGATACGTTCGGTATTCGTGGTGGTCATTCCGTGCATCCCGAGGATGATATACTAGGCGATCTAGGCAGACAAGTGGTATGATACCTCGCGCTCGATGAATTACTGCTCGTGTATGCGCAGAGACTCTCGTCTCACTCATATTCACCCTCCTACATCGACTCAGGTCTCTTTGCACCCACCGTGCACGGTCTTTCGCCACCTCCACACGTCACCAGCCAGCTCGTCGAACTGGGTTTCTCGCCCGTTGAGGCACTGCTGCCCTTGCGAATGCCATAACAGACAACTGTTTCGATGTACAGGCTGCAGCAGGGCTCTTGCTCTCTGAAGCAACCCAGGAACGATCTCCGCCGCCACCATCTCATCCACTGGAGCGTGAACGAAATGGAAACAGAGACAAAAACAGAGACCGAGCAAACCGTCAACCACCTCCAACATGCGGTGACTCTCCTACCCAACCTGCCAATTTCTCTCAAACTCCCGCGCGACCGCAACCACAACTCGATATCACTGCAGAGAAACTGTTGTCCCAGGCGAGCGAGATCGGTCGTGGCATGTTCAGCAAAGCAAATGCTCTCTGGAAAGAAGGAAAAGAGACGGCCGCCAAGATGTACGAGGAGAGGGCTGCTGCTGCTAAGGCTCCTAGTGGTACGCCGGCTTCGGATGGCAGCCCACGATGGATGCGAGACCGTGACCATGCGGGCGATGGGCGGAAACGACTGGACCACGCGGACGGTTGTAATGGGGCTCAAGCTGAGTTCAAGGACGACGATGACGAGGAACATGGAAATGAGCGGGTGGAGAGACCATGCCCTTCTGCGCGTCGTCCCCCACATTCATAGCTCCATTCTCAATCGCAGCCACCACCTCAGTCAGAGCGTGATCGAGAGATTGATCTCTTCAGCGCTGAGTCTCCTACCACCGCATACCAATCGTCCTATTGGCGTGGAAAGCCCAAGACGGAAGCGCCACTACCTTCGATTCACTCGTCTCTCTCCGCACCTACGTTATCTGCACAAACAGCCACTTCTACATCCACATCAATTGGCTAGTCGACGTCACACCCATCACCTCCACCTCCACGCATTCGCGCTATCAGCACTTAACACATCATCGTCTCACAAATCCGCAGGGACGGACGCATACAAGCGGGGTGACTTTCCTGTGACCCTCGCAGTATATGTATATGCTCGCATTATCTGCGCTCCCGCTGGAGCACGTATTGCGAGTGCCTATCCTGACCAACGTAGCCCTCGTGCACGCGAAGGTCAGTGAATTAAGGGAGACGGTAAAAGCGTGTGGGGAAGCTGTTGTGATTATTCGTCGGTTCGTCGGTAGTGTCAGTGGGGAAGGAGAAGTTGGAGGGGAGACGTTATTCATAGGAGCCGAGTCAAATTTCGACGAGAAGACCCCGGCGGAGGTGGGGACAGTAGAGTGAGGGTGTCAGTACAAGGCGGTGGCGGCGCTATGTCCAACGGGGACGTACCTACTTCCATCGAGGGATTCTCAAAGCATTCAGGCGACGTGCTGAGGCACTGGAGGGTCTTGGAAAAAGGGAAACGGAATGGAGATACTCCTTGGTGCGGAATGGGCAGGCGCAGGCGTGAATGGGGAGGCAACGAAAGGCATGGCTCGGTGTCGAAAGATGGCAGTGGTGTAGGTAATGAGGGTTTCTTATCTCAATCCGCTCTTCCAGAGCCGAAACTCAAACCCAATTCTGTGCTCCATCCACGTCCTAAACACAAATCCGCACCCAAATCCTCTGCATCTCCGCCACGTTCTGCAGCACTTACTGCCTTCCGCTCTACGCACGATGCCCATTAAACTGAAGACGCCGTGGACTCCCGCCTAACCGCATGTAAATCCAGTCGAGAGGGTAATATCCACGCCCTGTTCACGTCCCTGGACGAGACTGTACTCTGGCCCGAGCTCGGGTGGCGTAAAGTTGGGATGTTGGAAGTAGTGAGCAAAGGGCAGGTCAAAGGTGCGTACGTGAGGGCGACCGCGAGGGTGCATCCGGACAAGGTGAGCGTTGCGCGTTGATGAGACGTTGGGTAAACTCACGGACGGGATATGCCCGGCTGGCCTAGTTGAATGTGGGGAACACGACACTGGAACACAGAATGGTCGTAAATGGAGTGTTTGGGACATTGAACGAGGCTTGGAACGTGTTTCAGCAGCAACAGCAGTAGTTCCTTGTTCGACAGCTTGAGAAGGGGGGATATGATAGAATAGATCTACGGTTGATGTATCTATGATTGTGCGTTTACATAGAGGACATGAGGGGGTCTATGTATCATGATTGCAGGGTGAAAAGGTAGTGCATGTTCTGATCATGACCTTTGTGTCCTCTTACCTCTCTTGCTCCTCTGCCCCCCACTGGCACCGAGATCGCTTTCTTGGCGACAGCGAACTCATCCTGTGTTCTTCGCGCTCACTGACGTGTTGACTTGACGTACTGGCAAATCACTGGTCCCTTTTGCTAGATCTGGTTCCACGCGCTCAGTCTGCAGTTGACGCGATCCCCCAAAGAACGTGTACAGAGACGTAATGATGTTGTCGCCCATAACATGGACCTGACGCCGACCGAGGACATGTAGTATTCTAAGCAGCGTTCTCATAACTATTGAATATACACAGCATCGTTCGTAGTCTCGGACGGAATTACAGCCGCGCCCTGGTGCTGCTCACCCGCTACCAGTTCACTCGATCCGTCCAGCACAGATCTTCGAGCATTGAGGCTACTAGCAGAATCTTCCGGCGACGCATCGTGAGTCGACGACATTGGAGACCGTGTAGCTCCAATGTGCCTAAATGCACAAGGATTCCGAGTCGAGGCGAATTCGATCGATGCAGTCGCTCTGGCAGAAATCACGAGATAAAATGAAGAGCTTCAAGGTTGCTCACAAGAGGCTCTTCGGGGGACCGAATCCACTAGCAGACTGTGAGTCATACTACCAGGTTCATCATTTTGAGGTCGATTGCGCAACGTTGTCATCCTCGTCGACATGAAACATGGTCCGTGAGCATCACCGCACTGCCTCCCTGCTCGGACATGGATCCGAACAAGGCGTCACAATCTGCTAGTGGATTCGGTGTTGTGCTGATTTACAGTCCCGAAAACCCTCCTGCGAGAAAGCAAGCTCCTGATTGTATTTTATGATTTCTGCCAGAGCGCATACCCGCATTGATCGAACCCTGGGGACTCAACTCGACTTTTGTGCGTTCACTTAGTACTTTAGTGAATTATTTGTAATATACAGGGTCCATGATGTGTTGAGTATGGCGCTCAATTGGCACTCAACGTCATCTCCCTAGCGTGCATATCGTAGTACATAGTAGGCCGGCCGCCGATCTGCATGGCGGTCTTGTAACGTAACACGGCAGAGAGTGTTTTTGGCTGTTTGGCGAGCTCTAAAAACTACACTATGTATCCCTTTTTCGTCGGTCAGAAACTGGTCAGAAACCCGGTTCGAAGTGTGAGATTAGTATAGCTATAGTGGAGCAGACAATTCTCTGACTGCTGTGACATGATGGCATACCCACTCCACAACAATATACCCCACAGGGTTAGGCTGCTTCCCCAAACACCCGCATAACATACGAACAGTACACGAAGTTGTACGTAGCACCACACAATCTACACAATTGAACAGGGTTCCGAACAACTTGAAGGCGTAACTTACTAACTTACATATGTGGCGAGGACTAGACCAAACGAAGCTCGAATTCCAGCATCGAATCAAACCTTCCGAGGAATGGAAGAAAGGGTCGGCCCGGATCAGTGGGACGGTCCTGGCCGGCCCATCGGCTTTCTGAACGGCGGGCTTTGGGATGGGCTTCAAGTTCGCCCGTTTCTTTTTTGGAAGGACCCTTAATTCCCTTTTGCGCCGACCGTCCTCCAATCACAGCTCTTGAATGGCCTACGAAAGTGTCGTCAAGCGGTAACGTTATACAGTGTTTTGCAGATCCGGGCATGCCAGTAACGCGGTGGTACGCGGTGGTACGCGGCGGTAGCTGATGCCGTAGCCGACCACAACGTGCATTTACAGTTTACTTAAGCGGGCCATCATGGCCCCATAATACGACTCAACGATGCCCCGTATAGCAAGTCCAGGTACGTCACTCTTTTTGGTGTCGCTTAGAGTGATCTGGCCACATTATGGGGGGACTTATGGAAACAACAACGTAAATTCTTGCTCTCTCAGATCAGTGTTGGCCTGCCTGACCTGTGGGTTGGACGCACGGCTCTAGCCTAGGCACTTACTATGTAGGGTTCAATGTGATTATGTCAACGATTCAGTTATCTTGGACGGTATTGAATGAACCTCTGACAGGCTGGATCATCTCCTTGGCATCGGCTGCTTACTATCAGGCCCGCTGATCTGATTATCAGTCCTCTTCAATTGTATTGCATCGACAGTTTAAGCGGGCCATTATGGCCCCATCATGGTGCCCCGTATAGCAAGTCCAGGTACGTTACTCTTTTTGGTGTCGCTTAGAGTGATCTGGCCAATGGGGGACTTGCAAAATGCATAGAAATAACAACGTAAATTTTTGTTCTCTCCGATCTGCGTACTATGTCCTACTAGTACACACAACGCACGCCGCGTACTATCGTGAGGCATAGCTCTGTGTACGTACTACTAACAGACACAATCTATTCAATTCCCAAACACGGCGTAGTTGACCATGACTCAGAGCGTGAACACAAGACCTGTTGCGTCGGGCGCAGAGAAAGCGCGAGCATAGCGCCATCAATCAAGTGTAGTGGTTTGTTTACTTCACGGGTGGGTATAAATACAAGGCTCGATTTCAGTATGAATCCAACAAGTTCGTTTGTTTCTTGCTATATCCACATCAACGAGCCCCCTCTGAAATTGTCCACGAGAAAACCATGCAGGAACACATTCAGACCAGTGCTGTTTCAATGCCCAGTACCGAAAACATCTGGGTATGTCCCTGCTACCATTGAACTTCAAGCCTTTGCTGACCCCCGGTTTTGCAGTGGCCCGATCCAATTGGCGGTCCCTGGTTCGCTGGTGCCTCCGCAATAGTCAATGAGCAAGCTTTGGCGAGTGCCGGAAACATCTGGGTATGTCCTTGCTACCATCGAACTTCCAGTCTTTGACGACCCCTGTTTTCGTAGTGGACCTTTGATGACTGGTTCGCTTCTGCCTCTGACATTATTAATGAGCAAGTTTTGGAGGATTAAACCCAGAAGAATGCATCGAAGTCCTTGGCTACTGAGCACGATGAAGCGTGTACTGTGCCACCGTTGTTTTTGACAGTCCCTGCCTTGTACCCATGTAGTCATGTGAATCCTGTAACTGTGTGTAGTTGCGTCTTGGGCCCAGCCAGGGTGCAACGATGACGAATTATTTTGTGGTCTCCGAATATCCGAGTCATAAGGAAAGCATGTTTTCAAAGGTGTTGGACGCGCCATGGTTAAGCCGGACCGAACGTAAACAGCGTACCTTGGGAAAGATGAGGTATACCTAGGTCATACTAACACCAACATGACACTCTATCAAGTCTGTTCTTTCCTGCCCTGAGACACCAACGCATTCGACGGCATGTACTTACCTCGATACACCTGCAGACTCCCACATCTGTGCCGTGAGACCCCGACGGTCACACTCATTGACATTGATTCGTGTGGCCATCGGATCAGACAGGTATATGAACATTTGAACGCCAACCAAGGAATGTCATTGTCCGGCCCAACGGAATGGATGACAGAGAGGCATTCGTCGGTTCGCATCCGATCAAGTCTCCCTATTAACCAACTTTGTGGGGTTCCTTCGACCTCGGGCAATAAATTGGTTTTACAGTGTGACCAATTCGGTAGAACGTCCATGTCAGGATTGCAACCCAGGTGTGCCTTTGCATTCGCATTTGAATACGACTTGGGACTACGCTGGGGACCACTTACGTTTTTGCAGCCTCTGTAGTTGTCAACGAGTGAGGTACATATTCACGAACCAGAGAGGATGTCGGCAATTGAGTCCCAGACTCTTCAACACAGTATAGATTTTATTGTGTCAATGTTGTCATGGTGGGACAACGATGGTGAGATTCTTGAAGAGAGTGTACTCACGGGTCTGCAGTGCAGCGACGTCCCTACTGGTGTGGTTGCATTCAGCACCTACCTTCGTGATGGCCCGCACCCTTTGTCATCCCTCATCGTAGCATGATGGCGTTCGTTCTCTCAGCCCTGGAACCGGCGTGGTCACGAAGGCGACAGTGACTGCTGGGGCTTCTCCCCCTGTTCCATGATGCCGAACAAAATGCCAGAAATACAAGCATCGTCGTCTGAATCATTGCTGTGCACATACTGCTTCGGGATTCGTTCTCTCAAACGTGAATATATTGCTGGTCCACGCGGCCTCACGACTGGCCGATGATAGACTTGGTTCCTGGCCAAGACTTTGTCGGCGGGGACACTGGAGATGACAAATGTGAGCATACATTGAGCTGGAGGGAGCATCTGGGAGGGAACGACAATCAGCTCATCAGTACCTATGAGATACAGCGGCGCACGTGCATGTCTGTCACGAACGGCAAGCGTGGGATGTATGCGAATAATTCAAGCGAAATAAGCATACCGAACATCTTGGTACACAGTTCCTCATAAAGGACCTTGAAATCGTACCAAGGAGGATGCAAAACCGGATCTGAACTACGTGAATAAAACGAATGTTCAGATCGAACTGAGTCTGTGGTCACGGTGTCACGAGCCGTAAGCAGCACATACATTCGGATAACCAAAGCGAAATAGCATGGAGACGACGCACAAACAAGCATATGTGAAAAGGCGTGGGTAGCTAGTAGAGGTGAAGGAGTACCTTGAAATGAAATACGAGTATGATAGGCTGGAGAAAGCCTAGCAGCGCCCAGTCAATGTACTGACCAAAATGGGCATGTCTGATGAGGTGACTTATTTCGATTACGCCTCAAACTCAAAGGTGGCACGGATACCCTCAATACAGAATGATGCAAGCTTCGGAGGGGGGGGACCATAACAGGGCGAGCGAGGACAGCGGGTGGTGTCGATATGGGCTGCGGCTTCCCTCCTAGAATATCAATTCTATGAATAGATTGAGTGGTATCGCGTCTTGTCGATGCTCGGACGCATCAATGTGATATGATTGGATGAAGCAAACACGAACCAGGACCGTCTAGTTGGTGGAAGTTCTGGCCAAGGAACATCACCAACAGGTCGGCACCGAGAATCCAGATAATTTCCCATCTGCAGAACCATGACGACGATTGTGCAACCAGCTCCCTGCTGTACCCAAAAATCCTACGGTGCGGCAAGTAGGCCTAGTCGTGTTGGCGAGACGTTACGGTGTATTCACCACGCGAGTTCATCGCCTTGGCTCTGGTTCACTGCGATGACACCGTTTGGTACGTGCATCGAGGATGAAACGCAAGTGATGCGCATCGTTGACACAAAATGTCAGGTAGGCTGCGAATGGGGAGCGAAGGACCGCTGTATTGCCAGCGGACGAGCTGGGAGCGTGCAGGTTAGCGAGTGAATGCCTTGACTGAGCGAAGGAAATAGTACGACTCGTCGAACGCAACAAGCAAGCATTTTTCATATGTATGTGTACGCTTCAGCCTAACTTTCGTGCCCTAAAAGTTCACTGACCTTGTCCTTTCAAGCCGGATTCGCAAATAACATTGAGGCAACTCCCGAGATGGGTGACGAATGGTATGCTTACAGGTAGAGCGTGTAGGAAGAGGACGAGCTGCGACCGCGCAGATGAACTAGCGAATGTCATAGCTGAGGTGGAAATGCTTGCATGTCAGCTATGTCGGTCGGACTTTGGACTTGATAGAAGGACTCGAAGTCACACTGGACCGCGTGACTGAGCGAGAGTCTTTGGTTTGTGTACACGTCGTTGCGTGCGCTGCTGGACAAGACGACTGCTTACGTAATTTAAAATTCTCGCAGTTGCATCAACGTCGCAGCCTACAAACCTATGGGATCTCGACGAGTTCGGATCTTCAGAGCCTCACACGTCTCAACCCCATCCACAGCAGCCATCCCGCTCGCTCACATGAACTCCTGGAGACTTTGACTTTGGCGATCGCGAGGATGGCCTCCCCGCAGGCGTTGACTCTGATGCAATGGATACGTTCGGTATTCGTGATGGTCATTCCGTGCATCCTGAGGATGATATACTGGGAGATCTAGGCAAGCCACTGGTACGATACATCATATTCGACGAATTACCGCTGATGTATGCGCACAGTCTCACTCTCACTCACCCTCTCCAAACCCATCCACATCGACACGTGCCCCTTCTCGCTCACCGTGCACGGCTCCTTCGCTACCTCCACACATTACCGGCCAGCTGGTCGAAGTAGGTTTCTCGCCCGTTGACGCGCGTAGTGCCCTTGCGAATACCATAACAGACAGCGGTTTCGATGTACAAGCTGCAGCAGAGCTCTTGCTCTCCCAAGCAGGCCAGGAAGGATCCCCACCACCACCATCTCATCCACCAGAGCGTGAACGCCGCAGAAATGGCGACAGAGACAGAAACAGAGATCGAGCAATCCGTCAACCACCTCCAACACATGGTGACTCTCCTACCCAAACCCCGATTGTCTCTCAAACCCCCGTACAACCGCAACCACAACTCGATATCATTGCAGAGAAACTGTTATCCCAGGCGAGCGAGATCGGTTGTGGCATGTTCATCAAGGCTGATGGACTTTGGCAGGACGGGAAAGAGAGGGCCGCTGCTACCAACACTGCCAGTGGTATGCCACCTTCGGATGGCAGACCACGATGGATGCGAGACTGTGACCATGCGGGCGATGAGTAGAAAATGCCGGACCAGGCTGACGGTCGTCATGCGGTTGAAGCTAGGTTCAAGGACGACGAGGACGAGGGACAGGAGCGGGTGGAGAGACCCCTTCTGTGCGTCGTCCCCCATAGCTTTGTTCTCAATCGCAGGCACGCCCTCACCCAGAGCGTGAATGAGAAATCGATCTCTTCAGCGCTGACCCTCCTACCACCGCCTACAAATCTCCCTATCGGCATGGAAAGCCCAAGACGCAAGTGCCACCACCTTCGATTCACTCATCTCTCTCCGCACCTACGTTATCTACACAAATACCCATGTCCACATCAATTGGCCTGTCGACGTCACAACCATCACCTCGACCTCCATGCACATTCACGACCACCATTGCGCTACATCATCGTCTCACAAGTCCGCAGGAATGGACGTATACAAGCCGGGTGACTTTCATGTGGCCCTCGCAGCATATATGCGCGCACATTATCTGTGCTCCCCCTGGAGCACGTATTGCGAGTGACCATCTCGCCCAACGTAGCCCTCATGCGCACGAAAGTCGGTGAGTTGAGAGAGACGGTAAAGGCGTGTGGGGAAGCTGTCGTGATTGTTCGTCGGTTCGTCGGTAGTGCAAGTGGGGAAGGGGAAGTTGGAGGAGGCGAGATGTCGTTTGTAGGACCCGAGTCAAATTTAGACGAGAAGACGCCCGTGGAGGTTGGGACAGGTAAAGTGGCGACGTGCTGAGGCACTGGAAGGACTCGAAAAAAGGGAAATGGCACGGAGTACATGAGAAGTATTCCTTGCTGCAGAATGGGGAGGTGCAGGTGTGAAAGGGAGTCAATAAAAGGGGTGGGTCGGTGTCGAAAGATGGTCGATGGCGGTGGTGTGGGTAATGAGGTCTCTCATCTCAATCCACTCCTCCAAAACCAAAACCGAAACCCACCCGCGTCCCAAACCCAAATCCGCACCCGAATCTCTGCCACGTTCTGCAGCACTTACTGCCCTCCGCTCCACCCACGATGCCCAACAGACTGAAGACGCTACACGTTTGGCATACAAAGACGTTGATCGCCTGACCGCATGGAAATCCGATCGGGATGGGTAATATCCGCGCCTTGCTCACGTCCGTGGATGAGTGTACTCTGTCCCAAGCTCGGGTGGCGTAAAGTTGGGATGGCGGAGGTAGTGAGCAAAGGACAGGTCAAAGGTGTATACGTGAGGACGATCGCGAGGGTGTATCCGGACAAGGTGAGTGTTTCGCGTTGAGGAGACGTTGGGTAAACTAACGGACGGGGTATGCTCGACTGGTGTAGTTGAATGCGGGGAGTACGACAGTGGAGCAAAGGATGGTCGCAAATGGGGTATTTGGAACATTGAACGAGGCTTGAAACGTGTTTCAGCAGCAACAGCAGTAATGCGACACCCCACACAGCTTCTACAGAGACCGAATGCAACACACCCATGTTGTCGCCCATAACATGGACCTGACGGTGACCGAGGACATCCAGCGCCCCCACAGCCGCAAGATGCCGTGGACTCATCGGATCTGTGCGGTAGTGTGGTGTCGCCCGTGTGCCCGGGTGGTGTTCCCGCTTGAGCAGGAGGCGTCCTCCTCTTTCCCACCCATATCCCACTCAGTCAACCACCCCTTACGGCGGTCGCATGCCAGCATTGCCTGCCCCTCGGGCACAGTGCTCGGTCAACTCCCCGGATCTATGGTGCAGTGGTAGTATTCCATAGCTCTCAGGCTGCTCAGAAGGGAAGCGGTCGGGGCAGCGGTAACCTCCCTGACGAGACTCTTCGCAAGGTCGAAACCGCACCCTCCCTGCTATCCCCTACCTGCCATCCCTAGCTGTATTGTCCAGGCCTGGACCTTCAGGGAAGGGCGCCTGACGAGCACCACACACAGGATGACAGCCCGACAGCCCGATCACCCTACATAGTCCCCCACGCTATGTAGCACCTTGTCTCGGTTCTGGTTTTTTAATATAACCAAAGGCAGACTTACCGGGGTTACAGTTTATTACCTGGCTGGCGGCCAGTGGGCTTTGCTGATGCATGATGGGCAGCCACACTATTTCGATCACGGTATCTCCGCATCACTTCGGAATGGCAATAATGCTAAGATAATCTGCCACGGCCCAAAGATACTAACCGTATGACGTTACCGCTTGATGTCACTTTCCTGGGTCATTTGAGAGCTGCGATTGAAAGACCATCATCACCTGGACCGAAAAAGGGAATTATTATCCTTCCAAAAACGAAATGGGCGCAGCCAAACCAGAAGTCCGCCTCTGATCCGGGGGATGGTTTGACGTACACACTACATGATTAGTATGGCACACAATCGAACCAGGTCCCGAACAATCCATCATCCAGATGTGGCTCAAGTTCTGATGAGCTGCTGAGGGTTGCCGTTCATTTTAGCTGTTTCGCAGATCGGCGGCCAGATCCCAACCAATCACTCAAATATCACAATGGTCCCGAATAAGGCCTGCCAAGTCAGTTAGTAATTGTTCTCGATGACTCGTTTTACAACCATCTGAGCATGAACAGTGTCAGGGAGATCGGGGTCAGAGAAAGCGTGAGCACTAGTGCTGTCAATCAGGTGTAGTGGTTTGTTTGCTTCACGGGTGGGTATAAATACAAGGCTCGATGTCAGTACCAGTCCAACAAGTTCTTTTGATTCTTGCAATATCTACATCAACGAACTCCCTGTGAAATTGTCCACGAGCAAACCATGCAGGAGCACATTCAGACCAGTGCTGTTTCAACGCACGGTGCCGAAAGCATCATGGTATGTCCTTGCTAGTACCATTGAACTTCAAGTCCTTGATGACCCGTTTTAGCAGTGGCCCGATCCAATGGGCGGTCCCTGGTTCGCTACTGCCTCCGCAATTGTCAATGAGCAAGCTTTGGCGAGCGACGGAAATAATTTCGTATGTCTTTGCTGCCATTGGACTTCCAGCCTTTGATGACCCCCGTTTTCGCAGTGGGAAGACTGGCCCATAGAGTGGTTTGCTTCTGCTTCTGCCATTATCAACGAGCAAGCTTTGGAGGATTGAGCCCGGAAGAGTGCCAGTAATGAAGTCCTCTTCAACTGAGCACGATAAAGCCTGTATTGCGTTACCGTTGTCTTTGACACTCCGTACCTCGTATCCAT